>PVKS010010996.1:0-58196 GCA_004027875.1 Aplodontia rufa
ACACACATACACACACACACACACGAATGTATTTAAATTTCTCAATATCTGTAAACCTGGGTCAGTGTGCCTGGTTTAACAATTCAGCACCAAAAGACTAGGGATCAAATTTATATAACCTACTTTTATGTTGTTTAACCTGGATCAAATTATCACTGCCGGGTAAGTGGCAACATTTCATTAGCAAATTCTTCTCTATATAAATATCCTGTGTTTGTTACCAGTAACATTACTCTGCATGTGTGCGGGTGTGTGTGTGTGCACAGGAGGAGAAGAGAGAGAAACTGTTTCTCTTGGTCAAGCAAAATTCTGATGGAAGATAGCACTTCTGGTGTGCAAGATGATATGACTGGGGAATGTACCTTCCAGTTCATAGATTTCAAGAAGACACAATAATCAAGTGGTAAAATGACTGTTAAAGAATACAATCTCAGACTCTAGGAGAGCAGGAAGATAATGTTGAGCTCTGAATTTCAAGGGCTAGAAAAATAATCCCCAGGTTCACAGATTTATTTGAAACAAACCTAATATTTAACATCTAGGTTTAAAATTATTTTTTGTAAGTGATTAAACAATAAAATCCAGGAAGTGTGGATCTATACCATTCACAGTTTTTAAAAATAGGATTTATCTAAAAGTCTTTGAAATGCAAAACATACATGATTAAGATAAAATCATGAAGCTCTTTAACATATAATATCACACATTAAATAGAGATTTTGTGAAGCATTTTCGCAAGGTGAAATCCATATTGGTCTCACTCTGTGTACTGCTATTTGACCTTGGACAAACTCTGGGTTCAATACCTGTTCTATTTTATGTTGTCAAAATGTTTAAACTTTCCCAGTCTTACCTTCTTCATCTGGAATAAGGGCACAGCAACCGTATCTATCTTATTCAGCAGCTGGGAGAGTACAGGGCATGGACTTCCCCTCAGGACTGAAGAATTGTCTTTTTTTTTTTTTAAGAGAGAAGGACAGAGAGAGAGAGAGAGAGAGAGAGAGAGAGAGAATCAGTTTTTATTGAGATATTCACATGGCTTTCGTTGCTCTGACACTTAGTTGTGTACATGGTGCTGGGGTTTAAACCCATGTAGTTGCACATGCTGGGCAAGCGCCATAACTGCCAAGCCACTGCTCCAGCCCAGAATTGTCTGTTCTTAAATTATTGTGTTACCACATGAATTTCAGAATCTGTCAAGTATTTCACATGTATTGTGCATTTAATTAAAACTTCACTGGATTTGTAAATTGAATAAAACTAGGAAACTTTGCAGTATTAAATGTCCAATTCATTGGCTTAAATGAGCATAGAGTTATCACTAAATATTCAGGATTCCTCTGTATTTCAATAATGTTTATATTTTCTCCATAATGGTTTTATATAGTTTTTCCACATTTATTCCTAAGGACCATATAGTTCTAGTTTATTAAGGAAAGTACTTTTTCTCTTATGTTTTTAATGGACTTGTTCTGATATATAAGAGTAAGAGAAGTAATATCCCTAACTCTGGAGTTAATTCATCCTGATTCCCTTATTTACTGTGTGACTATGGACAAGCTCCTTAACCTCTCTCTGCCTCAGTCTTCTCAAATATCAGTACTATCTCACCAAGTCCTTATGAGACCAAATAAGTTAACACATGCAAAGTACCTGGCACAAAGTAATCAAATGTAAATGTTAGCTTTTATTACTATAAGAGTGTTATAAATTTGCATAATTGTCTTGATATCTAAGGGGTTTATAAACTCTTGTTGGTTCAAATAATTTATGGATTATCTTGGATTTTCTTTTAAATAATGATATAATCTACATGGAAGAAGACATTTAATTTCTCTTACCTTATACCTGTAAATAGTTCTCTTTCTTGTCCCATTAAAGTATCCAGGACTAACAATAGCATGACAAATGGAGCAGCAGTATTTTTATCTTAATCTCCTTAAAAGATATATTCTTAATTTCATGTTTATGTTTCCAGAGTTTTTGGTTGATACTCTTTATATGAGAAAGGCCCTTACATTCCTAGTTTGGTGTGAGTTTTTGTCATGAATGGATCTTGGTGAATACATTAAATTGTCCTTAATTTAACCCCCAGGCTATCATCTACGCCGAACAACATTCAGAAACAATATACATTGGGTCAGGAGTCAGCAGGCTATATTCTACTCAACCTTTTTTGTTGAAAAGAAAAAAAACGGTTTACTGGAACGCAGCCATATGCAATACACAATTATATGAAAAAGTGTTCAACATCTTTAGCCATCAGAGAAATATAAATCAAAACCATATTCAGATCTCATCTCACTTCAGTCAGTATGGCTATCATCACCAATACAAAAAACAAACAAACAAACAAAAACATAACAAAACAGTAAATGCTGGTGAGGAGGCAGGGGATAAAGGAACTACACCATTGGTGGGAATGTAAATTAGTGCCACCACTACGGAAATCAGTATGGAGATTCGTCAGAAATCTGAAAATAGAGATATCATATTGTGCCTGAGTCTCCACTTCTGGCTGGTGAGGCCAGAGTTTTCCCACTTCCACTGTGGGTGGGTTCTATGTAAGGTGCAGGTCTCTACAGCCATAAAATGTATTGTGGCTCTTAATGGTGGGCTAGCCCTCCAGGGTTACTGCAGCAGCCCACTCTCAACTCCTTCTTTCTGGATTCTTGTCTTGTGAATTTGAAGAATGAAATCCAGAGACCAGGATGAGTGGGTAAAAGAGTAGGATTGATTCAGGTGTGCATAGAAATAGAACTTCTGCAGGGCAAGAGGGGCTAGGGATAGCCTGAATGTCCTAGTCTAAGGTTTATGTAGTACTTGGGTCTGTGCTATTGGTCCAAACACGCTAATCAGGATTTGAGAAAAGTACCAATGCTATTGGTCCAAAATTATGCTAATCAGCATTTGGAAAAGTACTAAAGCCATTGGTCCAAAATTATGTTAATTAGGAATTGGAAGAGTACTAGCTATTGGTTAGCCCTGAATTCAATTCAGCTTGGCCTTGCTTCCATTTTCTCTTCACGTCTTGGGAAGCCAGAGGTTGAGGTCAGTGAATTGCATGTTCCATGGCGGGTGGAGGGTTGGGTCTCTGGAGCTATAGCACTGTGAGATGCAGGCTTCTGCGTGTGCACCATGTGCAGGCCAGGCTGCCATGAGATAGCAGGTCGACTCACCCTGACTCACCTTGCTACTAGCCCAAGGGTCTCAGACCAATTGTGCCAGCATGGAAGGTTCCACACGCAGCCTGTGCTTTCAGCCCACATGGGGCCCCATTCCACCACTTTATCACTCCCTTGCCTTCTCTGGGGAGGGATCGGTGGGCTGTGTCAGGAGGATGGAGCTACAGCAATGGTGGGTATATATCCTGCAGGAGTTAGAGTCAGTATCCTACAGAACATATTCATGTTTACCACAGCACAATTCACCACAGCCAAGTTATGGACTCCACCCAATGCTCATCAACAAAGGAAAGGATAATGAAAAAGTGTTTAATATAATGGAGTATTCAGTCATAAAGTTGAATAAAAATTCTGTCATTTGAAAGAAAATAAATATAACTGGGGGTCATAGTATTAAGGAAAATAAGCTGACTCAGATAAGTATTGAATTTTTTCTGTCATTCAACAAATATTTTCTAAGCATCTACTGTGTGATAGGCACTGTTTATGAGCTTGGTATACATGATTGAGTAAAACAGAAAAAAATCCTTTTTTTACATTATAATGGGCAAAAGATAACATAATAAACAAAATGAACCTGTAAATTTAATATATGTTCCAGCTGATAAGTGCATTGGATCAGATTCATCAAGAGTGATAGATTTATTTTTTTTAGAGAGCATGAGAAAGGGAGAAATAAATTTTATATTTTCATCTTTTTTTTTGTTTTTCCTCCACTTAGTTGTGTATGTAGTGCTGGGATCAAAGCTGGGTCCTTGAGCATGCCAGGCAAGTGCTCTACCACTGAGCCACGTCTCTAGCCCAACAGTGAGAGATTTTGAAGTCAAATGTTCAAGCTGATGAAAGATTTTAGAAAATAAAGCAAAAATATAAAATTACACATAATTAGGAAGAAGGGAAGTCAAATTATTCCTGCTTTCAGATGATATGATTCTATACATAGAAAATCCTAAGGACTCTAATAAAAAACTATATGTGCTAATAAATTCAGCAAAGTATCATGGTAAAAAAATCAGTAGCTTTTCCATACACCAATAATAAACTCACTGACTAAGAAATCAGGGAATTAATCTATTACAATAGCCAGATAAAATTAAATAAACCTAATAATGGATGTGAAAGACTTCTATAATGAAAATCACAAAATAGTGAAGGAAGAAATTGAAGAAGACACTAAAAGCTATAAATACCTCCCTGTTTATGGATTGGGAGAATTATTGTTTAAATGGCCATACTACCAAAAGCGCTCTACATATTCAATTCAGTCCCCATCCAGATACCAAAGACAGTCTTCATAGAACTGGAAAAAAATATCCTAAAATGCATATGGAAACACAAAAGACCATGAATAGCTAAAGCTGTCCTGAGCAAAAAGAACAATGCTGGAGGCATATAATACCTGATTTCAACATATATAACAGAGCTATATTAATAAAAAAAAGCAGGGTTGGCATAAAAATAGATAACATGGAATAGTGAAACAAAATAGAGGACCCAGAAATAAATCCACACATCTGCAGTCAAATGATTCTTGACAAAGATGCCTAAAATATACAGTGGAGAAAGGACAGCTTCTCTGAGAAATGGTGCTGGGAAAACTGGATATCTGGTGTAGGAGATTGAAAGCAGACCCCTGTCTTTCATCCTATAAAACACTCAAAATGACTCAGACTTTAATGTAAGTCCTGAAGCTCTGAAACTACTGGAGGGAACCAGGGGAAATACGACATCAAGATTTCTGTTCTGTAGTGACTAAAAGACACAACAAGAACAATTTTAGGAGGAAAAATTTATTTTGAGGGTTCACAGTTTCAGAGGTCTGGGTCCATAGATGGCCGACTCCATTCCCCAAGGCTGGAGGTGAGGTTGAACATCATGGTGGAAGATGTAGCAGTGGGAAGCTCTTGGTCAAGGCATGGTTCCAGGAAGCAAAGGGAGAAACTCTATGCCAGGCGCAAATATATATACCCAAAGTCATGCTCCCAAAGACCCGCCTCCACCACCCACACCCTACCTGTCTTCAGTTGCCAGTTAATCCCTACCAAAGGATTAACTCACTGATCGGGTTAAGGCTCTTATAACCCAATCATTTTACCTCTGCCTTCCCTTGGTCACAAATGAGCTTTTAGGGGGGAGATACCTTTCATTTAAACCATTAGAATGTTGCACAGGCAAAAGTTAACTGGGTAGGACTCCAAAAGACTGGAAACAAAAACAAGAATTGGCAAATGGGATTGCATCAAATTCAAACCCTTCTGCACAGCAAAAGGAAACAACAAAGTAAAGAGGTAACCTACAGAATGGGAGAAAATCTTTGCCAACTGTTCACCTAATAAAGGCAAAAAAGGAACCCTTATATACTGAGGGTGGGAATGTAAAATAGTACAACCACTATGGAAAGCAGTGTGGAGAGTTCTTGAAAAGCCAAATACAGGTTTCAACTATACCATTCTGGGGATTATATCAAAAAATGAATGAAATCAGCAGACGAAAGAGATACCTGCATACCCATGTTTATTGGGCACTGTTTACAACAGCTAAGATAAAGTATCAGCCTAGGTTCCCATGAACAGATAAATGGATAAAGTATGGCATGCATGCACAATGGAATATTACTGAGCTGTGAAGAAGAATGAATTCTGTCATTTGCAGGAAAATGGACAAAACTGAAGGACATGTGAAGTGAAATAAGGCAGACACAAGACAAGTATCACATGTTTTCTCTCATATGTGGAAACTGACAAAAACCAAAACAGCTGACCTGAAAAAAGGTCTATTATTAGTAGGAACTGAGAAGTGAGTGTGGGGATGAGGTGGGATGGGGTGGAAGAAGAGTAAGTGGACATGATTGGTGCACAATACATGCATGTATATAAATGTCACAGTGTATCCCCTTAATTTGTACAATTGCTGTTAATAATTATAATAAAAAGGATTTCAAAAAATAAAGCAAAAATCTAAAATCTTCTATATTTACAGTAAATATCAGATAAATATAAATGTTTTGGGGTGATGCATATGCTAATCACCTAATTTGCTCATTACGTGTTGTAGCTATATACTGAAAACCACACTGCACCCCATAAATATGTATGATTATTGTGTGCAAATTAAGAGTAAAAAAAAGACTGAATGAAATTTAAGAGTGAATCTGTACCACACTGATGAGGTAATGGCTGTCTCTGGGGAGAGAGGAAATAGAATTGGTGAATAGAAATTACTTCATCTGGAAGTTTAATAAAAGAACATATGAAGTAAATATTAACAAGATGTGACTTATTTAATTTGGGGTAGCAATTACGTAAGTGTTACAATATTTTCCTTTGTACTTTGTCCTTAAAAGAAAAAAAAAGAGATTGATTAAGAATCGCACTTAAAGCACTTAAGCAGGGTCCTGCCAGACCTACCTGAAGTGGTCAGTAAATCTGAGTTGTTGCTGCTGTCATTGCTAAGAAAATTGTTCCTATTTAGTTCTCTCCTCTGTCTTCCCACACTCCCTGCGGCACCCTTATATGGTCTTCAACCTGCTTGACTCCATCCCTGGCTGGACTTTCCCCCTGAATTAGCCCTGCTGCTCCTATTTGACAGGGAAGGGATTGGGATTTTGATCCAAATTTTGTAACTTAAATTAAACACCATGGAGATTGCCTGAGTTTTAGTGAAACTCTATTTCTAAAGCGTACCTACTGAGAGATACCTTATATATAATTTAGGGAAATTGCTGGTAAAAGATTTATTTTAATTACTTTTAATATCTAAATTGTGCTGGAACTTTCAAATAGACTGCACTGGAAGTCCCACATGGAGAGGTAAATTCATCTTTCGAAGCTTGATTGCTGGAGGGCAAGGCATGTGAGCCATCCAGATTGATCTTCTTTCAATTCCTGCAGGCAGGTGGAGCTGGGAGAGGGGGCAGCTGCAGCCACCCCTGTGGGCAATGGGAAGTCTGCGGTGCTTAAGCCTGTTTCAGCTGCAGAGGTTGTGTGTGTGTGTATGCCATGGGCATGCACGCTCATGCACTATAGCATGGCACCCCTGGGTGTGATTTCAGAGAACATTTGATGATTCCCTGGAATATCAGCTTCCTCTCAGATCTCCTTCTAGTCAGCTGCTGCTGGTGTCTGGGGAGTTCTGTTTCCCTTTCCCACAGGTGCCCCACGGCCTCAGAGTCAGCTCAGTGGTACTTGCTGGGTAGGATCTTCCTCTGATTGCCTTTATTTCTCCTCTGACCAAAGGATTGGGCAGGGCTTGAGAAAAATGAAGTCCTAAGAAGAGGGATTTTGTTGTGCATTGTTTTGTTTTTACACTGTTCATGTGGAAAGGATGAAGAAAAAAGAAAAAAAATCAATATGTCTTTGATAGTCTTTGGCTGCACCTGCAGGACCCCTGTGTCCCTCATCTCTTACAGCCTCTTGGCCACTGCTCTTCCAGAATCTCCTTGCCTTACCAAGGTCCCAGCTACTGAGCCTGTCCTTCAGGGGACTCCATAGCCACCTGTCTGTAAAGGCTTTTCTTTGAAACTATTTCTTTTTTCCATTCTTTTCACGGCCTGATTACCTGCTGTACCTCCTCATTTCATCTCAGTAAAATCTGTGCCTTTGCACCTGCTATTTCTTTGCTCATCCGTCTGGGTGGAGCCTGTGTACTTTTCTCTGTGTTCCACTTGGCCCAGTTCGAATACCAACCTGCTGTAATCCCATTGCTCTTCGTACATAACCTCTATTTTCACATCTTATGGATTGTACTATAATTGCCTGTTGATCCGTTTATCTGCCTCTTTCATGGGAGAGAATACATTTTATGAACTGTGTTTCCATGGCCGATAGCACAGTACTTGATCAGAGTCACTGAATGAATGAATGTGTGAATGGAAACTCCCATTTGCTGGGCTTCAACATGCAGTGAGTTGAGAGCATTGCATCAGAAAGAGGAACTCATTTGCTGAAACCCGCCTCCTGAGGACACAGGCGACCAAAATGGCTCCGGACACCCTACTCAGGTCCGTGATGCCTCTTCGGACTGCCTGATGGGATAGGTTAAATATACCTTCCGCCCTTGTGAACAGCTCGTGGTCCCCATTGCTGCATATGGAACTGCTACCTGCATGGGCTTTCCGCCCCTTGCTGACCTTTCCTTTCATTGGTCCCCGTACTCTTTATAACTGCATGCACTTCCTCAATAAACAAGTTCCTGCGGCGACTGGTCTCCCTGATGCGTCTGATTGTCCTCCTTAGGGAAGGCTGGGAACTGGTGGTCAACCGACCCTTGCCTCTCTTGGCCGCCTTGGTTGGCCAATGCTTCTCTCCTTCTCCCCTGCGGGTCAGGGGGACCACGAGAGGCTAAAAACCCCAACACCATTTTGTCAGCATCAGGAAAACACTGATAAGTTGAACTGTGGTGGTGATGTTGGTTTGGGGAAGCCCGTGTCATGTAGTTTAGATCCTAAGTTTTACACTAGACTGGCATGATAAGGGGAGATAAAATGAAGCACTGCTTTCTGTCCTCTCCTACAGATGTAACCATGCCCTGAAATGTACTCATCTTAGCCCATTGTCTCTTAGTTTGCTCTCCTGCATTCGGGGTTGGCTCCTCATTTGGGGGACTTTAGAAGATCCCCATTTCTACTTTCTGTTCTGGGTAATTTAACCTCCTCCTTACCTGACCACAGACTTGCTAATTACAGTCATTTACAGGAACTACTTCCATTTATTATTAATTACCATGGAACTCAGTGATTCAGTATGTGTGCCATTATTCATTCCTCAAATATGAATTGAACACCTACTATCAATCACTGTGCTAGGCAGTGGCTGGAGATGCATAGATTCAATTTGCCTGTCAGATTCATGTAGTTTTATTTTCATTTTGATTTGAATCTGGCAAATTCTCTCTTCCCCCAGGCTTGTTTTTCCACATTCTTTTCCAATTGTACCTTGTCAGATAGCTCGTAGTTTTAAAACAACTAGGATTCTGATTCACTACCCAGGGGTAAGCAGGCAGGCTCAGAGGGAAGAGGCAGAGTGAGTTTGTATAGGACCTTGGGGCCATACCACTTTTGATCTTTCAAAGATGAGGGGCCATCAACCTGGGCTTTACCACCTGGGTTTGAAAGTTCCTCGATAACATAATCACAATCATTTACTTAAATTTTTAATTTGGGTAGCCTGCCCTTCTTTTCACAAGGATGCAGAAGTATTTTGCAGGATAGGTAACCTCTATGTTGCTAGATGTCTTTGGTCATTGGAGTCTGACCACATTGTTTTTTATTCAGGAAGAGAACTTGTGCTTGAGGGAAAATGAGAATATTCTATAATTTCACGCTGATAACAGAGATAAGATGATACCTGAGGTCAGATGTTACTGGAGATTTGTATCGTGTACTTGCATGAGAGGATTCCAAGCAAGGCATGAGACTTAGTCAAAGTATAGTAAAGTTTACTGGAAGAGAAAGAAGAGGGAAAAGACACTCAAGGGAGAGAGTGGGTTCTCTCAGAGAGGAGCAACAACTCACTTCTTTGTGAGCGCAGTGTTATTGGGGTTGGAGACGAAGTTTTTGGAGAATCCCACCTAAGCACTGTCTTTTAACTTTTGACTGACACCAGGATTATATCAGATTTTTAAGTCCCCATTGCACATGTTTCTACCTAAAGGCAACTCGGTCATTTTGGTTTGTATGAAGGTCCCCAAGGCTCTTTTTCATCTGGTCTGGCTTAAATCAGGGTAACTGATGTTCTTTTCATCTGCAGAGGAGTTTTTGGAATTGCATTCCTCAGTCCTAAGAAGGAAGAACAACCCTGAAAATAACAAGCTTGTTAGTCAAAGGTTGTACCATACTGTTATCTTTTTAAATTAGAGCAGGGTCAGAATGGCCCTGTGTGAGCTGCTTCAAAGAAAGACCTGCTCAGAGGTAGCACTTAGGCTTGGTCCATAGAATTTTCCCTTTAAACTCCACTTTCCCACCACATGTCTTCCTTAACAACATTGGAAACCAAAATAGAAGTAGTTTGTTCAGTTGAGATCAGGATAGGCATTTGTGACTTCCAAATGTAGGTTCTTCCCAGGCACCTCCAGAGCTATGGAAGTCTTTCAGCAAGGTGGCTATGAGAATGAGTCCCTTAGATTTCAGAATATATAAAACATAATAGCTTTATAACTCCAGCTGCTGTGTTCTGAAGTACATCACTGGTACTACCCATGAATTGTTCTCAGCCTTGGGCTAAATAAGGCAGGCAGATCAGAACCCATTCCTAGGAGGTACAGGACTCCCATATGGCCTTGCCAAATTTGCCTTATACCTACACTACAGTTTCATACCTATCCTACTTTGCTTGCCTGCCTGCCTGCCTGACTTCCTGCCTCCCTCCCTCCCTCCTTCACTTAGGAGCAGACCATCATTGCAGACTCAGGCTCTTCCACCCCAAATACTCCCTCCGCATTTCCTCTCAAAGGAGTTTCCCCTCGTGTATCAGTCTGCTACGACTGCCACAGCAGATACTGGTGGTGGCTTAAACAATAGAAATTTATTTCTCACGGTTCTGGAGACTACAAATCTGAGTTGAGGATGTTGTCAGTGTTGTTTCCCGTCAGGCTCTCTCCTTGACCTCCAGCAGTGAGTTTGCTAAACCCTGGGAATACCAGAGTGAGTGAAGGGAGAGCTCTCTTGGCTTCCTTGCTGTTGCGATGGGTTCTCAAAGTTTTTTAGCTGTGTCTCAGACTTTCCGATGTTTCACTTGCTTTCACCATATGTGAAGTATTAAGTTTCGCTGTGGTTTTCATGATTGTACCAAAGTATTAGCCAGTATTATTATTTTATTAGGCCCCAACCAAGAAGATGAAGAACTACCTCCCCTTAACCTACCACCTCATTTAAGCAGGGAGTATAAAGTTTGGTGTATCATACACTATTGGTGATTTTATTATTCCATTTTTGCAATATATTATTATTTAATTTTTATAGCAACTTTCTGACTTCTGGAATTTTCATTTTTTAGGTGACAAATAAAGATATGAATATACATTTCTATGGGTAAATAAATTAAAATTCAATGTTTTTGAGTTCTTTATATGAGTCCATTCAAAGCTTGTCTTATTGCATTATTATGTAATAGGTGCATTAAGATGAAATAGAGTTCTTTAAAATCTTGAATATTCTCTCTATCAGAGAAAATAATTTTTCTACCTAGACTGGAATGCCTGTCCACCAAAATCACATCCTACATTTTCTTTAAGGCTACATTCAAAACTCACTGTCTCATGTAAGCTTCTTACCTTTCTCCAGTATTACATATCCTTCCATTGCCCCATTTTCTATAAATGACATGTCCTATAACATTCTTACCTGTTATTTTTGTTTTCCATTAGTGGTTTTACGTACGTATGCAAACTCTGGTCTCCACAACCAAACTACCACTTTTCAGGCATCTCTTGCTGTGTTATTTAGATGCTAAGGGAAAAACAAAAGAATAAGATATTGTTCCTGTCAATGTCTCCCTTAACATTGGAAATTGAGAGCAACAAATCTTGAGGCTCAACTGACAGAAAACAACTTTTAGTATGCAAATCAAATGTAATTTATAATAAAATTAATAATATATATGTATACTGCTATAGCAGTTATTTTGCATCTGGTTTTTAGTCATAAATGGTAAATGTGTTTCATTTGTAACTGTGATTGGCATTTCTTTTAAATTGTCAAACCATGTTTTCAGTTTTTCTGCTCTTCATTAATTTTTAGTTGTATATTGAAAGCATCGGAGTTGGCAGGGTATTGCTGGCGCTACATGTAGTGTGATTTTAGACACACACACACACACACACACACACACACACACAGATTTCAGCATCTGACTAACCATGCTTTCTTGTCATTCTCGAGTTCTTCAGGGTGGAGATATCTTCTGCTTTAGTCCTTGGTTTTGCAACCTCCTCGGTTTGCCTCTCTGTCTTCTCATTTACAAGGAGCCCCTGTTCCTTGCTCCTTTCTGTCCCCTTCTGAAGTTATGAAATAGCAAAACTTTGGTACCACAGCCCTGGGCTAGTGGACCCAGCAGGATGATCATACTTTGAGAGAAAGGAGGCAGATGGAATCTAGGATGATAGCTAAAGCTGTGGCATAAAGTAGGTCAAGGACAGTGCAAGAGACCAGCGTTTCACAGTCGTCAGGCAGAGAGGGATGAAGTGGGGGTGGGAGAGACTTAAGACAGGAGAGAAGTCCAGGATCTGCTTTAGTGACAGTGACTTGGAAAATTCTCTGAGTCTCCACATTGCTGGGCTTTCAGCAAGTCCCAGGAGGGCACTCCTGAAGTCTTGCTTATTCATCCAAGGAAGAATTTCTTCTCTAGAATCCACTGACCGTGTTCCAGCTTCAGAGATCCATGAGCTCCTGGCTATGTACTAAGTGATTTTAGATAGGAGTATATGTTTATTCTAGTGAGAGGATCTATGCTGTTATCAAAGGACTCTGTGACTCAAAAGTCAGTTAAAAACCATTTTAGCACCATGCAAAATAATTTTTAAGGCCAGTGTTTGAAGAGATGATATAGGAGAAATTGTGGGGTTGGATACACACTTGACTGGAGAAGCTGAGGAAGCGGTATTCCCTCTTTTCTGACTGTTTACTTACCTTTTGTTTATCTACTTCAAATTAAAAGCTGGGACAAACCTAAAGGAAAAGTAAATGTGAGTCATTAAATAGAATCCAGGAACAAGATTAAGATGACTATAAAATCTGTTTACTTGCTTAGGATACATCACACTTTTGGCTGTAACCTAAAAGGGAAATGTAGTTAGTTGTAAATGCCTCAGGGTCCATGAGAAAAGGCAGAATTAATGCTTTGGGGAAGATTTATTCTTGATGCTAAGACCAGACAGGTTATCTCCCAAGAATCTACATGAAGGGGACTCTCTGAAATGTCACAGTGTCCTCATTTTGCTAACTGCAGATCCATGATCAAATCTCACTTGCAACTTCCAAGTAGCAATTTAATACAACTGTATAAAGACCAATAGTACTATGGTTGTCCAATTGCCCCATTGTCTGAGGTTCTTTTATGAGGTGGATTTTTTTTGTTCGATATAATCTTACATATTAGAGGGAATCGTTGTTACATATTCATAAATACATGTATATGGACAAAGTATGTTAAAGCTGATCCTAGTCCAGGATCTTCTGCCTTTGTCCACTCCCCACTCTAATGTCTCCTCTGCAGTATCCCCATATTATAGATAGAAATGAGCTTATACCTGTATATTAATTTTTGAAATTTCTGTGTTTCTCTGCCTGCCTGTGTATAGTTGGTCTTCTCATGGGAGTCAAGAGGGTTTTTGAGTCTATGGAGAGTAGATGTGCTCTAGGCAGGCAGTTAACTAAAGGGTTTCTTCCACTTACTTGATAATGTAGGTTGAGGAGGTATCAGCATGCATTAAGATTGTGGATTCAACATTGGGACTCTTATGCCTTAACCATAATGTGGGAATAGGAGAGACATCTAAGAAACTGGGGAGTCTTTGTTAGGGAATGTGCATGAACAGTTACTCCTTTTCTACTGGAGGGATTCAAGGTAGATTAGTTATCTCATCATAAGCAGGTTCCTGAACTTCTCCATGTCTCAGTTTTCTAACGCATTTATTAGATGTGGGCATTAGAACTGCCCTTACGTCAACTTGACAGCTGACAGGTACCATTTACTATTTCATTCATTACAAAAATCCAGGTAGACACAGTTCAGAGGGACTGGTCCAAATTTCAAAGAGCTTAATAATCTGTTGTGGGTTATAAATTTACACTGATAAATACAGAGCAAGCCAGTCGTTTGTAATTAAATGCTCAACTGGGGCAAGAAGTAGAGGAAGACAGAAGAATAAATATCTGTCATCTTGTCAAGGAATGTTTTTGTGGAAGGTAATGAAATTGAAGGTAATGAAATTGGAAGGTAAAGCTCAAGTGGTGGTAGCAGAGAGAAGAGAGCCGTTTGATTGGGTAACAGTGTGGAGATGGGACCCTGTGCTGTGTCTTGGGAAGGCACTTAGCTGACCTTTGTAGGGCCTTCTGGACATGATGGAATAACGTGTAAGGATTAAGAAACAGGAGCAGCCTGTCAATACCCAAGCCCCAACTGATTTCCCACCCTGTAAGGATTGTGATGCTGTCCTTGGTGCTGAAACTGGAAGATGGCTAGAAAGCTGCCCCTACCCTTTGAAGAGTTCAGTGTTTAGTGAGATAGGTTTATAAATAGGTGAGAACCCTACACAGTGAAGAAATGGGCAGTGAGTGCTGTGGATGACAGCTCCCAGTGCTGACAGGCACTTGGTAGAGAGCAGGCCGGAGCCAACCAACCGTCCAACCAATCAAACAAGCTAGTCAATCACTTGGTTAATTTAGGCAAACAACACAGGCTTGAGCAAATGTTTCACTCAATTGACTGGTCGAGTGACTCAAACTGATCAAATGTTTGCTGGCATCATATAGACACAGCCTTAACAATGTAAATATCATTACAGTCATTTGCTTTTGAAGTGGTTCTGTAGAAGTTTCCTGCCACTGTTGTGGGCTAATCAGAGTATTTTGATTTTCTGCCATATGCTGGGAAAAGGGCAATTTTTTAGTAGAATATCATTCATTGTCTAAAATAAAGTTCTGTAAATATTTCCAATGTTGAAATTATTTCTGTTTTATATACATAAAATCTCTTTTTGAAAGCTAATCTTTCCCTAGTTGTTCACTGATATCTGATCTAAACTGAGCTTAGTTTATGACAATAACCACTTTCTTTGCTTTTAAAAATACCTATTTTTAAAGCTCTGCAAATATATTTTTCCATGCCCATCCTAACCAAACACTTTTAAAATGATTTGAGTGAAAGTTCAGAGTTTTATGGGCTTTCCTGTAGTAGTTGCTATTTTTAGGAAGGAAAACAGGATATTTAGTTCTTTTCTTTTAAAAAAACACTAAACAATTTTGTCTCCATAATCTACTCTACAGCAATGCTCAAGGTTATTCAAGGAATAGAGTGAGTACAATTTTGCTTTTATCCCCAGGAGTTTGTATCAACAAGAACCACTGGATTTGTGGAAGGTCAGGGATATACCTCTGATGTAGATTGTGTGACCAATTTGTATTCTGACATTGGAGTCTCTAGGTCTGAGAATGAGTCAATGAAAGCATAGCAATAAACCTTGCCATTGAGAGCTGTATCTGGGAGAGAAAGGGAAAGGCTCTGGGTGAATAAGGGTTAGAATAGCAGAGAGACCATTGATTGACTGTACAGTGGAATAAATGCTTTTCTCTTAAATTTATTTTGGGGCAATATACCTGTAGTAGGCTCAGATTATTGGGCTTGTTATGTGGGCTTGTGTTTCATTGTTACAGGAATTATATGGTATGAGGTTAGGCCAGGTTTTATAAATGTATCATACCAGCCCAACTGTGATACAACAGGGAATAGTATTGCCAGTGATAAATTAGAGAATGGCCAGGCATTTGTGCAGGACAGTTTAAGCTTTTCCACAGGCTGAATTTGGCCACTAAACATTACTAGTTTGCCACTCTTGAATTAAATTCTTAAATTAAAGTGCACAAGAAGAAAATATATTTGTTTGTAGCTGATGAAGAGCTATATGAATTAATTATGCAGTGGTGTCTCTGTGTAGTTTCCTTTGTGTCCATCTCCAAGTTGATTAATGAGATGAGGAGGAGACGGTGGATAGTGACCTTCCATCTTGGAGATTCAGAGTTTTCGTTCTCTCACAAAGCGATTCCATTAGACCATGGTGATGAATCTTCCCAGCTCTAGGTTTTGTGGTATGTCTTCCAGACAGCATAATTTGTGATGCACTGTTAGTGCTTATGGGGAAATAATTGAATAGATTAAAAGCAATGTGTTTACATATGTGATTTTAGCTTTCATTATTAATGGAGTCTATTCTTTTTAATGTATGTGTCCAGAATTTATATGAGGGCAGATTGCTCTGTGGGTCATCAGTCCTATACGTCCTAAAACTTAAGGTCTGTGGTTTAATGTGTAGGAAAGTCCCTCTTCCTAGAGTTTTGTAAGAGAATATGTATAGTATTTTTTCATTATCAATAAAATGCCATGATTATGTATGTACGTGACTTTTGGAGACAGAAAACCCAAGCTTCCAGGTTTGAATTCTGGTTCTAAACTTTATGGATTGTACCACCTTGAGTAAACCATTTAATTGCTTGAATCATTAATTTCATCATACAAAAAATGGAGGTTTTTATAAAGATTAAAATACCTGGGACAGATGAAATGACTAGACTTGTCCATGGCACATAATAGGTGCTTAATAAATGTTTAGCTATTTTTATTATTATAATCATAATATTATTTTAAGAAGGACGAATTTTTAGATCTGATATAAGGACCATTCTCAAGAATGATATGAGGCTCAGAATACAGAATATTTGGAAAAACTAAAATAATAATAATAATAGGTTGAGACTTTTATACCAGAAAAGTGAAGCTGAAGAAAAGGATATTGCTATTAAGTCTAATTAAGGCATATTACTCAGTTCTATAGATTAAAAAATTAGAAGTTGACTAAAAGAATA
Source organism: Aplodontia rufa (assembly GCA_004027875.1). Lineage (NCBI taxonomy): Eukaryota > Metazoa > Chordata > Mammalia > Rodentia > Aplodontiidae > Aplodontia > Aplodontia rufa. Next base: position 16,759 of record PVKS010010996.1, read on the forward strand.
TTTTTATAATTTGCAGGTGGTAAAGTCATTGTAAATAAAGTCAAAAGATAAGCAACAGACTAGGAGCCCAAAATCATTACATATATACAAAATAGAGGATTAATATATATAAGTGAATTATCTCTGTGTTTAGTTAGAAAAGCAATATCCAATATCCAACCGAAAAAGTACAAAAATGTGAAGAAGATCCAAAACACACATGTGAAAAAATTCTTAACTCACTATGATTAAAAAATTATAATTAAGGGGCTGGAGCCGTGGCTTAGTGTTTACAGTGCTTGCCTGGCATGCGCCAGTGCACGAGTTCAAACCCCAGCACCATGTACATAACAGAGTCTCGGAGCAGCAAAGGCCACAAGAAAAGGTAAATAAAAATTATTTCTCTCGTTCTCTCTTTCACTGTCCCACTCACTTTAAGGAAAAAATTATAATTAAGATACTATATTGGTAAAATAAATAAAACAATAAAGAAAGGCTTCCAATAATTTCCAGAGACCTAGCAATTAAGGATCTATAATATGGCCTTTGAGAGAACCTTTAGATAAAACCTCTTCTCCAAATTGTACAGCAAAAGATCTTCCCCAATTCAGGCTTTAGCAAAATAACAATACAACAACCTAAAGCAGAATCAGAATTTAAAAATAGAAAAACCCTTATCTTCCTTACCTTATGGAAAAAAACCACAAGCTCTTATTCTCATCCCATCTTCTACCCAAATCTGGAGGCCATCCAGATTGGGAAGAGTAGAGTTCTGAGAAGGGAATGGATAATTTGAAGGCCAAATGGTCCTTTTATATTTTCTTAAATTTCCTATGTTCATGCATAGTTAAAGATTTGGGCTATTTATCTCTGGTGGGAATTAAGATTGCTATTGATTTTTTTAAGTAGCCCAAATTGAGGCAGTAAATGAACCTTTACAAAGTACAGGGCTTCAATTTTCTTTAAGGAGCATTGCTAGAGAGAAGGGCGGAGCAGTCTCCTTAGCTGAGAGGTTGCACAGCTTGGGTGTCCCAGAGAGTGTGTCCTGGGAAGGTGGCTGGGTGGGGTACTGTCCTCTGAAGTGCTTCAGCTAGCCCATCAACCACCAGTTGAAGTGAACTGAATGTGACTGGTTGCAGGACAGGAATCCTGAGGGAGTGATGCATTTGTACAGGAAGTGATGAAGCAGAGAGCAGGAAAGCTTCAGAGGACATCAGTGAGGACTGCATTTCTAGGGTGAGCACAGTGGTGTCATCAAGAGAAGAAGCTGCAGCTTTGAAAAATGCTGGACCATAAAATGCACTTTAAAATCTACATGTGGGGGGCTTGGTGGTTACGGCGCTTGCCCGGCATGCATGAGTTACACGGGTTCAAACCCCAGCACCCACATATACAACTAAGTGTCAGAGCAATGAAAGCCACATGAAAAACTCAATAAAAACTCTCTCTCTCTCTCCTTCTCTCTTTTAAAAAGAAATCTACATGTGGAATAGAAGGAATAATGAAATCATGGGCTCTCTACTTGGAGATGATGATATAAGAAGGATAGATTACAGAGAAAACGAACAATTGAAACTGTAGGTTTCTTCTTTTTCATCCTTTCCAGCAGAACAAATAATCTTCAAATTAGGAAGGCATGGAAAAAGCACTATGAATAAAATGAATGACCGATTATTTTCTAAGTTGAAGGAAGAGATAATAGAGATCTAGCCACAGCCAGTGCTCTAGGTGCAGACATGGAACTTTCCAGGTGCCAAAAGATTGTGAAGTTTGGGCCCTGGGAATGGTAAGGATGTGTGGGTTTTTATGGAGCTTACAAGGAGTCTGAGGGACAGATAGCCAGATATTCAACAACAAAGTTACCATGGTTTGTGGGAGTTCAGAACAATATGATGTTAGCCAAAATATTTCCAAAATATTTCTTAAAAGCTCCGGTGTGTGTGTGTGTGTGTGTGTGTGTGTGTGTGTGTACGAGTGAGAAACAATGTAGACTGCTTGAGTACCACTAGAAAGATTTAGATGAATTTCTAATCCAGTTGGAGATATCTAGAACATTATAGGGATCTGACTTGGCTACAGATCCCTAGATCTAAACAGTTGTTTAGATTTGGGGATGTGATTCAGTGAGAGTGCTTGCCTAGCATGTGTGAGGCCCTGGATTTAGTCCCCAGTAATGGAAAATAATTGCATAAATGATGATCAAGTGTGCAGATAATGACTAATTGAATATCTTAATATGATGTCAAGATTTCAAATAGTCTCTGGAGATTAGAACAATATGGAAAAAGAAAGAACTATATTGGAACCAAATATAAGATTCAAAATTTATATTTGAAAAAGTTACTGGAAGTAATAGAAGGTAGAGGTCTGCCTCAACTGTCCATACACAGAAAAATCAGGCTGCGTGCTAGGGCATAGTTGGCTACTTGTAAGCCAACTGCGTGGTTTCTCTGCTGAGCAGAATCTACCCCACATAACAAATGCCCTGCACCTAATGCAAGTATAAGCTGCATTAACAGAAAAGGAGTGTCTGGCTTTCAGGAAGTGACAGTTCGACTGCTCTTCACTGGTAGACCACATCTTAAAAGTAATATTAGTGTTGCAAATAGGGCCAGCTAAGATGGTCAGAGGATCTGGAAACCATGTGACATGAGGAACCTGGAGAAGAAGAGAAGCTGGGACCATTATCTGTACCTGAGGACATTTAAAAGGAATGTCACTTGGGGGCGGGAAGAGTTATTCTGTTGTATTTAGCAGAAATAGGTTCGCATAGATATACATTTTAGCTAAATAAGATTCTTTTGATTTTGAATCACTAGGGCTATTCAACACATTAGGGGTTTCATTATGATGTTGCTAACTATGTTTTAAAAGTGTTCAAACAGGAATCATTTAATGAATCTTTAAAGACTACAGTTTTGTGTCAAATGCTGTTCTAGGTGCTGAGGACAGACTGAGATGGCAGGAATTAAAGGATCAGTTGATATTGAGAGAGAGTAAGCAACGTAAGGCAATGATATTTTCCTCATGAATATGGAAAGTGGGGCTTCAGCTATTGGCTGAGAATCAGAGGAACTAAGCGCCCCTTTTTCCAAGTTTACGATGCTGCTGGCGACTTGAACAACTCTCATCCAGGAACAACTGAGAGACAGTAGTAAGAACCAGCCTCACCAGTAACCTTACCTTCATCAGTCAATAAAGGAAGATGAGGAGGTCAGCCTTCTGGGGAGTGTGTATTCCGAGTCTGTCTTGGGACAGAGCCCAGGACAAGATGCATGGTTAGATAGGAATGAAGATAGGAATGAAGAAGGGGAAGGTCTTACCCCATGCAGGATACTGGCAGCTCTCACCGGTGTACACAGAGGCCCCAGTTGTTAGTATGGCTCCACTGCAGTTGTTTGGGGAGTAGACATGGTACAGGAGGTGGATTAAGTTTTGGAGTTCTCATCTAGGGGCAAGATGTTACGGCTGCTCTCCTGGAAGAATAGGAGAGGGGTGCTGTCCTCTGAAAATCCAGGGATCACCTCCGCATATTCCTTGGGCAGGAAAACCCTGAAACAGAATGAAATGTTGAACACCTTTTATCACCAGAGTCTCTAATGGTGAACTGGGGGAGGTTATGTGTGTGCGTGTGGGGGTGGGCAGAGGCTATGTAAGTAAGAACTCTCAGTACATTTCACTGAATTTTGCTGTGAACCTAAAACTTCTGTAAAAAAATGAAGTCTATTCAAAATGATAGTTTATCTGAAAAAAGGAGGATCTCTGCATCTCAGAATCACCTAGATATGATTTTAATTGTTAAAGGAAAGCTGCTCCAACCCTTTGTGCCAAGAGCAAGGATAGCGCCGTTATTTTTCAAAATGATAGTTTTTCTGAATAGCCAAAAAGAAGTAAATATTGTAGATATGGTAGATTCTAAGAAATATCGACAGGTATGCCTGCCACAACCCAAAGCACATTTGTTCATATGAATGAATGAACAAAGGAATTAATTGACTGAAGACGAGAGAGCTTTTGATCCCTAAAATAGTGTATTGTGGAGTTAATCTCTACACTTGAGCAAGGAGCAGGATAGAGGAAAGATGTTGTATCCTCATTGTCCAACAAAATAGAGAAAAACCAAAAATAAAGACATACAAGAGTCCCTTTGTACAGCTCTTCTCCTGGGTGTGTGAGCTTAGGTTCCTGGAGGCCTCAATGTCCAAGGAGAGAGGAGTGAAGAAGTTTTGAGAGAGAATGAGAATGGGTAGTAAATAAAAGTGTGGACTGGCCTGTGCTGGGGAAGGGCTAAGAACAGCTTTGAATCAACCTTGAGATAGGTAGTTCTAACAAATAGGGCCAAGTCTTAAATAGTAAAGTAAGACTGCTCTCAGGCACAAGTGGCCAAAAAGCTATGGAATTTGGCCAGGATTCTATGAGAGACCTCACCTCTGCAGAAGGAGGGATTGATACGGTACTGTCAGGGGCAGTGGTTTCATATTTATATTCCCATTGAGTAGACTTTTCTCCATAAATAAGTCACACTGGTAAACAGACAAGAAACCATCAAGAGAAGTGCAGGAAATAGAGTAAGAGTGAGTGCATAACAAAGTGGCTGAGAGGCTTTTATTGGTACAAGGTGTTGCGGGGATCACCCTGAGGAGCAAACCTGGAGGTGAAATGCGCCCTGTGAAGTCAGGAGCAGTGAGGTCTGTAGGCCAAGGCAACCGTGGGTGCAAAGGCACTGGGGTGGCCAAAGCAAGGGTGGCAAAAAGAGGGAACAGGTGATGTTAGGTGTGGGGATGAGGTCAGGGATCAGTTCAAAGGACAAAGACTAGATTTCCTTTTGGTGCGAAGTTAGGTCTTTGGAGGGTTTCTGTCAGGAGAAGGTTGTGTCTGATGGATGTGTTAGAAAGGGGATTTTGAGTCCTGTGTGCGGCAGAATGAAGAAGATGAAAGCAAGAGAGGAAACAGAGGCCGACTCGGTAGCAACCTGCTTTACTTTCCGACAAAGGAATGAAAATCTTTGTTGGTGCCAGCATTAAAATGATGATACACACACACACATTCAAAAATAAATAAATAAAACCAGAAAGCAATGGAAATCTTCCATGGTGAATGCTGGACAAGTCCCTTCTCTCTCAGATGCAAAACAATTGCTATGAAGCTGTTAGCTGCTATCATGTATTGAGTGCTTACGAAGTGCCATACCCTCTGCTAGGCGTGTGAATGAATCTTACCTTATTTAATCCTCATAAAAATATGCACCAGCAATGCTGTAGAAGAAGTGGCAGCTGTTAATAGGCAAATATAAGACTTGACAAGCTATCAATTTAGTCAAGCAAATGGTTAGCAGTGCAGAGATTTGAAAATCAATTCCACATTTGACTAAACTCCATCTTTTTCAAAAAGTGACTTTATTTACAGGCCTAGCCTTGGAGAAGAGACTTTAATATCAAAAGGAATACTTGAACTAGTCTTCTCTAGATGCAGAGATATTTTGAAATTACAGGCATTGTCAGGAATGCATCCCAGAAAAATCACCAAGTCATTTTCTAAAATATCCTGCACATGTTATGGTTTTTAATATTCTGAAATTTTATGTAACATAGGAAACTCACATTGGAATATGCTATTTATTGAGGGATTCATTTTAAGGAGCAAACGAGATTCCAGCTTTGCAACATGGAATGCAGGATGACCATGGATTTAAAATTGGAAATTTTGTCAGCCAAGGAGATTTTTTTGGGCTGTCTCCATGAATTCAATTTTACAGTTTTTACTTCATGAAATGATCAAAGCTTTTTGCTTCTAAGCTAACATTCCTTTGAAATGTAAAATTAATAGTTCAAAACTTAAAGAAGAAATTGTCATGGTTTTAGGTTTTTGAATATGACTAGGTGTTATGAATACATGGAAAGAGAAATTCCTCTTTAAAAACAAATGTTCAAATTTGGAAATTAAATCTACTTCTTTTTTATACAGGTGGGAAGTGTTCTGAGTGTTTGCCCCTTTTCCATAGAGTCTGGGTGTTTCTATGAACAGTTTGAAGGTTGTTGGCATCATCCGATAATGAAAACTCAGAAATAGGTGTGCCACAGTCAGAACTATGAGCAATGGGTGAATGAACAAAATTTTGTAAACATTTAAATTTCATTCTAAAAAAATAAAAAAACCCATTCATGATAGCTGAGAAAACCTATTAAGAAAATGTCTAAGAAAACCAACTTATGCCTAAAAGCATAAAAGAAGCAGTGTTCCTCCTGAGTATTAGAGAGGAAAACTACCCTGTAAGTGGGTAGTTCACCAAGAATAGCACATGGAAAATTAACAGGTCCAAGCAGACTTTTAGGAAGTCAGCTATTTTGATAGCTATTGTATTATATTATTATTATAAATTGAGCATTTTGCTAGGTATTTAAAAATATGTCATCTGAATATAGATATTATTCCTATTGTATGGATGGGTAAATTGAGACTTAGAGGAGTAAGCCTGTACAGATCACTATACCATCCTTTAGGTGTTGGAGAAAGCTATAAAACTGAGGTGATTGGTGAAATAAAATGCATGGAAAGATGTAATAGTCTTGCATTAAAGTCAGTGGGATTTTATTGATTAGTGAAAGTTCATTGCTGATCACTGATGTCTTTCTTCCTGATTAACCTGCCCTTCCTAGAAGACATGGCCTTGGAAATATAGACTTGACTTATTCTCTTTTGTCTCTGTGACTGGATGGCCTGCTTTCCTTCTTCCTTCCTTACTCAACCCTATCCTTCTTCATTGTTCTTTCCCTGCCAAGCATGGGTGGGAGGAGCAATCTGTCCTCTGAACTGGATAGTGTCATTATGATCTTCAAAATATCTTTTCATTATTGTTTTACATTAGATGTTGACATTTATGGCAGAAACTCAATTAGTATTTCTCTCTCTCTCTTTCCCTCTCTCACTCCCTCTCCCTCTCTCAGTCTTCCAAACACCTGGAAGAGCCCTATAGAGTTACAGTGGAAGTATAATTGAAGACTATCATTCCTAAGATTTTTTAGAGTTCAAGTATTTACCATGCAGTGACCTATGTGACCATCATAACGTTTATGTTGGGGTGGGGGAACCTCTTCAATGCAGAGGAAGACAATAAGAGGTATTACTGTAAGAAAATTCAAATGCAGCCTTACCCATGACCTACTATCATGTTTGGGCCAGAAGCCAGCTAGTTCCTAGGAAGCAAAGTTAGAACTGGTAAGTGCAAATGTAATATTGCTGCCAAATATTAATTACCTGAAGTATAAGATTTAGGTTTGGATGACAAATTGTTTTATTAGCATTCAACTCAATTATAAAGCTGAAAGGAAACAATAATAAAAAAAATACCCCCAAAGTCTCAGAGGTAAAAGTTGTTCTAATCTATTATTATATTTTACAATATCCTTTCTAATCGGACTCTAATCTTGTAACTTATTTACTGCCTTAAAACATGATTGAATTTAGTCCAACAAGCTTGATAATTGGCCATTATCAATTATTTACTAATCTTTTTTTTTTCCAAAAATTTTTTTGTGTCAATAGCCAAGGTCCCTGTTAAAATACAGTGATAAGTACAGTTCCCAGTGGCATCATTAGGCATATGTTGTCTTATTCTAAATAAGATCTACTTAGGGATATTTAAGTATAATTTCAGAGATTTAGAAGAACTACCCCTTTGACTCATTGATTGAACTGTCCAAACAACTGGATTGATTCATATTTTTCTTCTGTATAGTTTCATAGCCGTATTGATTAAATTGAACAGGAATGTATAGTTAACTTGCTGGAAATTAGTATCATTTATTTGCCACCTTTGTTATCAGAAGAATGAAAACTACCAAAGAGAAAACAAAATAACAGCTTAGGTTTGGGCTTATTAGATTTCTTTGAAGTTCATTTCTTTAAAATGCTTCTCTCCCTGTGCAGTACTTGGGCTGGAGTTCCTTTAAGGAAGCAACTGGTGACTGGCCATTCCAGAGGCGAGTGCAGGTTTGGTGCATAACCTCCCTCCTGCTGGTGCTGCACAGTGAGGAAGCCAGAGCTTTGGATTCTCTCTGTCTCTCTTCATCTCTGTGTCTCTGTTGCTCTCTCTCCCTCTCTTTCTCTCTAAATAATAACTGCTGTAGTTGCAATACCCGTGAATGTGAGTGTATGTAAGTGGTTCTTTCCTATAGCAGCATTTTGAAAAATGTGAAGATGTTATTCCTTGTAAGCATTTAGAACTGAAGTTGAAAGACTAGAAAGTGTTGGCAATTGTACATCACAGAATCGCTTATCTCCCTTTCAGTAACGTACTGTTCAGTACAGTGTACATTCCCTTAGCAAGCTCAGAGGAATCGCCCTTTCTTCCACTTAGAAAAAGAGCTTTAATTTCCTTCCTATGTCTACTCTGAATGGTAATTTTACATTGAGATTCTTGTTTCCTGATTTATGATGATGATTAGGGCAACAGAGGAATAATACAAATTTGGCCACTTTACCATAAAACAAAATGAAACGTTTCCTGAATAATTACAAGGCTGATAATGACGCTTTTCCCTTCTCCTCTACCTTCCTAGGAGGAAACCAGAACGTGACAAACTTGTATTAACAAATGGACTGGCATTTTTGAGACTGGCCAAGAAAACGTTACCATTCATAGTTCTTGCAGGAAAAATAGAGATTCTAAGTATACATAAATATCACAGCCATTTAATCATCAGGGTCCTGCTTATAAATGTTTTGCTCTCGCTACACCTTGCCTGCTAGACTGACCTAAAGGATGTGAGTGTCAGGGGGACACTCATGAGGGAGGTGATGCTTGGTGAAAGGCAGCCCCCTGTGCTCCAAGGGGAGGGGTATTTGTTTGGTTTTTGTGCTATTTCAAGGTGACAGGCAGAGACTGCTGTGGGGCATACAGCTGTGGATATAAGGAAGATCAGAGGAGGAGAGTAGGGCAGATTCATCTGGAAGTGTCCCTCCAACCTTAACTCCTCTTTGCTTGGGTGGGCTATGCCCAGGCAGATCCCCTGCCCCTATTTAAAGCACAAGGGGAATGATTCCTCAAAATTCTTTTCCGATGTTGCTATGTGATTGTGTGATACTAACAGCCTTTCAAAAATGGAAACCATTCTTAAAATATTCCCTTTAAGCTCTGTATGCTTTTCCAATAATGGGCACAATTGATTTTTTACCACCCCACCTTCATTTCTGTGTGTTCATAATCTTTACCTGAGAATTTAAGCAGAAACCCCTCTTTCATCTTGCACTTAATTAGGTTAGGAGCTGCTCTGTAGGAGCAGATTTTACCAGCTTTTACTCCTGCTTCCTTTAATGAAAATTCCTCAAATGCAGTTCAGTGTAGAGAAAGGGCAAAGGAGAAAGGAGATAATGTTTGCGGAGAGCTTACCGTGGTATAGGCAGGCCTTTATGCTCACTGTGTTTGTTTATAAAGGATCTCATTTAATACTCAGAAAATGTAGGTATTCAGGAAACCGAAGCCCAGACAGATTGGGTAACTTGCTTCAGGTAACACAATTAGCATTTGATAGAGACACAATTCACATCCTAAGGTTTTTGGCTTCAGAGCTGTATTGGACTGAACACACCTTACAGTGAAATTCATGCTACAGTGGACAGCATTACAGAATGCACAGTGCAAGGATTCTTGGTGTTTACAATGCTTGTCCAAGCTTGCCAGGACTGATTTTACATACCCTGCAAAATGGCAATGACATGACAAATCAATGTGTATAATTAGAAAAAGGAAAATGTTGGAAATCTGTTTGTGCTTTAAGAACTAAAAAGGTACTGGTCTCCTGCCAAATTGACTTACGTTTTTGGAGTCAGAGACTCTAAGACACTCCTTTATGTGGTGCTTGTGATAAATAATGCCATTTAAATGTCCAGCCACCTGCTGCAGGACACAGTGGACCTCTCAGAAGAACTCTCCTGTTCCTTCCTCAGACGGGCTGGATTGATGATGTACAGCAATGGAGAAAGTGTCTTTCTTTAAGAAAACATTGTGGATGTGACAACTAGATGTTTTTAAATACACTAGTTTTCAGAGTTTTAAAAGCTCAACATAAGTGTGGTAGATTTTTTTCCATCCTTTCACCCTTAATCTTGTCTTCACTCATCTGTGGAGGTGGGGACTAGACCCTGGACAATGAGAAAGTTGGTCTATTATCATGGGTTAAATCCAGATAAGATGTAAAGCTTTACAACCTAATACTTTTTTTAGAGATATAGTGGGAAGGGGAAGGGTGGGATAAGGGAGGGTAATTGGGGGGGGCACTCCTGGGGATAATTGCAATATCCAGAATATATACACATTTTATATTATTTTGTTAAAATCTTGTAAGGTTGTTCAAAAATAATAAAAAATAAATAAAAGCTCAACAGCTTCCAAGGAATAACATTTATAATCCCAAAGCATTTTCCTAAATTTGGTAACACATTTAATTGTATAACTTGATCATTCCATGTGTTTATGGGAGTGGCAGTGTCTGTGTTGGAAAGGGGACCTTGAAATGGTTTCCAACCCCTTTCATTCCATTTCATTGTGATTTTGATCACTCCCTTCATAGTAACTGCTCTTTCAACAGCACTACACCCTGGTGTCAGTTAGAGATTGTATTTGACTGCAGGTAACAGAAGTAGACCTCCATTGGTTCAACCAAATAGAAGTGTGCTTTTTCTCAACTAACCCACACAGGTGGACAATCTGAAACTGGTGCAATGGATCTAAGATGTCACCAGAGTTCCAGAGCCCTCTATTTTTCAGTTGTGTTTGCCTTAGCATGTGGCTTTTATTTTTAAGGTTGCTTCACATGACAAGATGATGCCTCTACTTCCAGCCTTGCAGTGTCATTCAGGATTGGTGGAAGCCCCTTTTATACATGTCACCAGCACCTGAACCTTGCTTTTTGTTTTTTCTCCTTTTAGGAGTATTTATTGCCATTATACTTATTGGTGTGTAGACGTAGATTGTTTGTCCAACATCTTGCTCTCTTCTCTGTTAGACTATAGATTCCAGGAGATCTGAGGCCATGATTATTTTAGATACCCATTCCCACCCCAGGGTCAAACACAGTGCCTGGTACAGAATAGATCCACAGTACATTTGTGGAATGAATTAATAAAGAATACATTTTTTGTTAGCTTTGCTCTCGTCTGCTCTTCTTTTTTATGCATTTGTTTTCATTCTCTTCCTCCCTTCCCATGTTTAACATTTAAGCACTCCCATTCATATTTGTCCATTCATTTGTATTCTTTTTCTGTCCTTGCTTCTCTCAGGATCCCCCCCCCCCCGCCTTCCTCAGGCAGGTATTACCTTTCTTCACAATTCTACAATTTCCAGCACAGTTCTTTAGTCAGGTTTTAGAATCACATGTACAGCTGCCTACTGCGTTTTTTTTTCCCTGAAATGCCCCTCCATCACCCCACACTCAACAAGTTCCAAATGACACTCATCAGGTCCCCATCTCAATTTTCTGGTCTCTGAACATAATGACACTTTCTTCTAGTTACTTATATTTGAAAACTTAGTGTTATTTGTGGCATCATTTATTTATGTCATTGACTGGTATTTCTTTATCTTAGCAAACAGCCCTATCCCTTTTCCATTCTTACCCCAGAAGCCAGGGTGCAGGTTTGTGGGTGCTGATTCATGTGGATGGCCAGATCAGAGGTGTCAGGAGTCATCTCTGGTGTTCGTCATTAAGCAGGGGGTAGAGGCTTTCCTACTTCACCCCTCTGGTAGGTTTATTAAACACCCTCTTTGTGTGCTCATGACTCATGGAACAATTAATTCAGATAACTTGTGATTACTCTGCAGTAAAATTTAAGAGGATTTGGCTACTTAGAGTGGGTGGTGCATTTTATGATGGTAGGTATGGACATAGTTTATACCAATGATGAAAAGATCACAAAGTGTTACTAAAAACTACAGAAATATAGTTGCAGTAATAAAGAGTTCTGTAAAGACAGATTAGAAGTTCCCACTCAATCAACTTCATAATACAAAAATTAGTGGAAATTTATTGAAATTAATAGGTATGAAATTTAGAAAAGTTAGCACAATTACTTCACAGATTATCTCATTAATCAAGATGTGCATTTTTATTTTTTAGAAAAGTAGTGAATCATGTGAATAGATTGGATGAATAAATGAATAAGGCAGTGTCTCTCTGATGCCAAAATGATTGGTTGAAGAGTGAAAAATTTCAATAAACTTTCTATTTAGCATTTGTAGTTAGAAACTCTACCAAGGGTTGGAAGAAAAATACTAGTGTTTGAAAAAAATAAGCAAGAGCAAACGAAGCCACATTTTAACATGGTGTTTTTAAAAGCATTATTTGAGCCGGTAACTTTGCATGGCTTTATATTCATGACTCATGTAGTTCAGAAATTTAGGGAACACCTTCCACATTCCCTTTTATCCTATTGAGAGTGAAAATTCCTTCAGTTTTTTCCCCCCTGTTTAGATTGAGAACCAGCAGTGGCTTATGATACAGATTATATTTTAGTTCACTGTGTTTGTCAAATAGAAATTCACCTCTTTCACCATCTTGTTCTTTGGGACAGATTTTTGGATAGACGGATATTTAGAAATATAGGGCACAGAAGAAAAGAAATATAACTGGTATTAATAACACCCTTGCAGCCCTTGTGATTTCCCTGATTTGATGCTTTGCCCTGGCTTTGTTATTCAAGCATCCTTTTGATATGGGGATTATATTTAGATAACAGTGTATATGGGACTCATGAAATGTTTTTTTCCTTTTAAATTTACTTTCGTTAACTCTGGTCCTTTCTACGTGGCTGGCATTGGAATGTAGGCCATGCTCAGGCTTCTGCCACAGCCTGAGTCCCATGGGAGAATTAGTGCCTTGAAAAGGAGACCAGGACCCAGGATCTATCCCCTTGTTGGTGTGTGTATTTCATTTGTTATTTTTAGAGCTGCTTCTCCTCTGTATGTTTTCATATTTTTTTTCCAATAAGATAAAGTAAATATGATTTAGGTTTTCATCCATCATCATAATAGAAAGCTACTGTCATAAAGAAAAAGCTGAGGCAGAATAACTACGGCAATTAAGTAAAAAACCTAAGCTTGTTTGTATGAGAGAAACAGTGAGTGAAAGGTATGCAAAAAAAAAATATGTGTGCGTGTTTTGCAAGTGTTTTTCTTTGGATCCCATCTTTAGGGATGTCCCAGAATAGGTGGCTGTAGTTCATATAGTCAATTCAACTAAAATGTTTATAGTCGACTGTCGTTCTTCAGCATTAAAACCAAGTTCTTGCCTTTTCAACTGGTTGGGCTGGTGTTTCTCATCTCTCCTACCAAGCTTCTGTACCATGATATATGTTGCTCTAGTGAAAAACAAAAATCAGCACACAGAGAACCAATAACAACCAATACTGGGATTTTTTTTTTTTAAGAGAGAAAGGAACAATGAGAGAGAGAGGAGAGAGAGAGAGAGAGAGGGAAAGAGAATCAATTTTGTTTAGTTTTCCATCTGGTTTTTGTTGCTCTGACACTTTGCTGTGTATGTGGTGTGGGGTTTGAACCCATGTCCTTGCACATGCCGGGCAAGCACCTCAACCACTGAGCCACGGCTCCAGCCTCAATACCGGGATTTGCAAACTGTTCTGTTTGTAAGAAACTTTCCCTCCCTCTACCATTTTTTTCGAGGCAAAAAAATTCAAGAGTAGGGTTAGATAGGAGCCAGCCTCATGTTTTAAATGTAATAGGGCAGTGACCAGAATTGCGAACAGTGAAAGTTCAAATCAAGCATATTGTGGAGTTGCCTGTACTGTAAGGTTCAAGATCAACAGATGAGTCTCAGAGAAATAGCTTTGACACTATAGGAGGTTACCTACTGAGTACACGTCCTTCTGCCCTTTTCTATTTATACCTGGTCCTATAACTTTCTAAACACTCCAGTTATATCCAGTCAGCATATCCTAGATCTCTGGTCACAGGAATTGGTCTCAGGGTGAGCACGTGACCTAATAGGAGGACACCTGTATTAGAAGGTTGGAAGAATTCTTCCTTTCTCTTCCATGTGCTTGTGTGTGTGTGTGTGTGTGTGCGCACATGCAGTCGTGTATGTGTGTGTGTGTGTGTGTGTGTGTGCCTTCTCCCTTGCCATGTTGGATCCATGTAAAATATTATATAGTTTTCTGGCTACTAGTCAACTAACTTGAATTCACAGGAAGGTCAGACTTAGGGTGAAATTGACACTCTGAGTGGCAGAAAGTAAACATCCTAGCTGATTTAGAATCATCCCATTTAAAGACAAGTGTAAAAACTAATTTAATTGCCTCCAATTTCTTTACCATGTATTTTAGAATTTTAATCCAAACATTGAATGTGATACTTTTAAAATGAATAATAATAACATCTATCAAGTATAGAGATTTTACTGTATTTTAGGTATTATACTAGATGATTTACATGCCTTGGTTTGCTAGCCTGCGTAACTATATATGCAATAACTTAAATTTTACCACTGTCCATTTACAGCTGAGGAAACCAAGGCATGGAGAGTTTAAGTCATTTGCATAAAGCACACAGCTGGCAGGTGGCAGAGTCAGAATTCAGTCTCCTTTTGTTTTTTTTCCTCTTCTGGAGTAAGGGGTTCTTTTATTTCACAGCATTTATCCCAATTTGTAATTCAATAGTTATTGTGTGCTTGCAGGTTTATAGTTTCTTTCCGTGGTGACATGTTAAACTTCATGACGGCAAGGGTTCTGACTCTTCTAAGCAGTGCTAGGAGCATGTCCTGAACAGAGCTGGCATGGAGCCTAGCCATCCACAGTGACACTGAGCTGAGGAGCCCACTCCTCTAATGCCAGGAGAGATGTCATGAAACCTGCCACTTCCTCCACCACCCCCAAAAATGAAGCCCAAAAGAGTTGGTTGCTCCCTACCTCCATTGACCAGAGCTAGATACTACTTGGGTCCCCAAATTGGCCAGATCAAGTTTGGCCCTACTGAGAAGGATGGGCTGTCAGAATTCAGTTTTTAAAGCCCTGCTTCTAACACAGTAAGATGTGATCAGACCTTGAATTTGGAGAGGGCTATTCTGAAGGTCATTTAGGTCTTCATCCTGAATATCCTTAAAGTAGCCCTTTAAGGGCAGTTTTATGGAGGAATGGAGCCTTTGAGAATTAGAAACATAACATCTTAGCCATGCTTGTATAATAAATGGGGTGAAAAAAGCAGCAGCGACGTGGTCGGAAGGAATTTGGCTGTGTGGACGCAGTTCTCTCTGTTGCTTTGAGGTCAGTGGGCTGTTTGTTGTTCCGTCCTCCCATATCTATCCCCAGGCATCCTGCCTGTCCATCTTTGACCTTGTCATGGTCGATCACCATGTTCTGGGAACCCAGATGCTGCCTTGTCTGATTAGCCTCCCTGCACTCTAAGAGGAATGATCCTTTACATTTTCATAGTAGGCTGTAGCTCACCACGAGGCTTCTCACGTTTGATCTTATTTGGGCCTTTCCACCACCCTGTGAGATAGGCTGATGCACTCATTTTTCTTGTCTTAGATGATTACGTGTCGATTTGACTTAAGCTAATTTGCACTTTTAAGTATGTTGCTTTAGAAGTCATTTTTGGTTCTGTCTTACTTGTTGCTGAACTTGCAGCTCGACTACCAACTCCACGAAAAGAGGACATGCTCATAAGTTTTTTGTGCTTAACATTCTTTCAACAGTGTCCCCTCTAGGTTTACAAAATAACAAAGACAGAAAAAAAAAATCCAAGACTCATTGAATGAATATATGAAACAAGGATTCTAGTGATGTGAAACTGGCACTGGATTTCCAGGGTCAATTGTTAAATCTTCAGGAATGTGTGTGGTTAGCAGGGGAGTAATCTGTTGGCAGCTTGATACCGAAGGTGGGGTTATTTATACCATGATAACTGGCAAAGACTACATAGCAGGGTTACTCTTTGTCACCGCCTCCCCTCAAAGCCAGTTTACCAGGACACTCTGAGTTATAATGTTTTCTGTGGTCTATAGGCAGCTGTCCTTCTTTATCCTTTGTGGATTAACTAATGGCCTAGGCCCAAGTGTTCAAGAGAAGGTGAAAGTGAGGTCACTGTATTAGTCTGCGTGTCTTTGCTATCCTGAGGCCCTAAGCAGAGGATGACAGTTAGTGTTCACTGTAGAAAACTAAACTACAGAAAACTGCTCAGAGCAAATTGGGTTGGGAGCCCCGGCAGGGGTATCATCTGAAGCCTGCCTCCTGAGTCTTTCTCCCCATCTTTGTCAGAACCAGTAAACTGAACCAGCTGTGCTTATAGGCATCTCAGAGATTGTATCAGGACATTTTGAGTTGCAGCTAAAAGCTTTCTTGTCTAAAGCAGAAGGATCTTTATTGTTTGCTTAACAGAAAGTCTGAAGGTAAGAGACTCAAATTTGGTTCACTGTCTCGGCCATGGCTTTGATGACCCCCAACCTTTTTCTTGCCCCTTCTCTGCCACCCTCAGTTTAGCCATGTTTCCCCTTCTGGCTATGATAAATCTAAACAAAGGAAACCAACCCTCAAAAATATCCTGGATCTGTGATAGAAAGCTTAGAGGGCTCCTGTTTTCTGCCTCTTTCCCGAAGTGATGACAGTATTCTCTCCTTAAATAAAGAGTACATGGAGTAAAAGGAAAATGACACATCTTATATAGTATTAAAGATAGCTTTATGGTAAAAATAATTTTGAGTTATTCATTTCCAATTATCAGGGAACTCCAGTGATTCAACATGATGAGAAATTAATTAAGGAATCCAACAATCCAAGACTGTCATAGAAGCTGTAGTATAAAGAAAAAAACTGCAAGAAGAACATGGAAAAGCTTTCATTAAAACATCGGAGGCAGTAAAACGCTATTTAAGTGGAATTGAAGGCCCAAATGGCTGCAATTATGGAGTATTGAGAAATTTTTCACATTAAGAAAAAAATAATATTTTTACTTTTATGGGAAGCCAAATTAGACGAAGTTGCCATAGGAGGCTGTCTGAAATTACAGGAATTAGTGAGCTCCACTTGCTCTTCTTATTTCCATTGCTAACACAGTGCCTGGCACACCATGTGTGTGCTGAATGAGAAGAAAAGACAGTTAAGGATTCATAAAGACAACTGTGCTACCAGAGGAAGATTCATCATGACAGAAGGGAACCTCGATCCAGGTTGTTGGAGCACAGGGAGATTGGCTCCAGGCTGAGTTGTGCAGTTGCTGGTGTTGGGATGATGCATTTCCCTCATTTGCCGCAGAGGAGACAGGGTATGGGTATGCTGGGTAAAATGACTGTGAAGGGCAGAGAACCACAGGGCTTGAATTACTACACCCGTAGATCCTTGGAAGTCCCCTTTTCTGGTTCAATCTCTTTGATGCCTAATATTAACTTTGCTTCCACACTGTTTAAAATTGAGTAGTGAACCAATTAGGGTTGATTCACAGGTGACTGGTGTTTGTATTTACTAGCTCACTTAATTATTTTGTAATCTTTTTTTGTGGGGGAGGTGGTCCTTCAATACATAGGCAGTGATAGCAGGCCTGCCAATTGCATCACGTGCTTAAAATGCGTAGGGAAAGCCTTCCATGCAGAGAAGGTGCAGAAAACACTGTAATGCAGCTAAGGGCTTGAGGAAGTCACAACACTCTAAGACTTATTTTTTTTAAATAGTGATGTGTGAGTCCATATGGTATAAAACTTTTGTCAGATATCTGTCTTCACTGAAGACACAAATGAAAATTTTCCTGAAGTGTTGAATATCAAAATCCATTTTCATATTTAAAATCTACCAAGCCAACCTTAGAACATAATGGATTAAAAGAAAGAGCACAATGGATTGTGTTTTTCTGTAGAAGTCCTCATTAGGCATTAGGTACAGGCAAAAGGGCAGACTCTAAAAGCAAGTAGTTTTTTAAAAAATAAATATATTGCAGCATCACAATTCCTCATCCTAAGTGAGATATATAAATTTCATAAAATTGAAACACCATATTTTTGAAGGATAGCAGTTTCCTTCAAATAATTTTGATTTATGTCATGAAACATCAAGTCATATTTTGCTTTGAGTTTTCGTATTATGTGCATGTGTTCAAATTAGCCCTGACACTTTACTGGATTTTGAGTTCTTCTTTTTCTGGGAGAGTATCACCCCTTTAACAAAGAATGGGTGAAAGACAAAGGCAATAGAAGTTTATAAACATTGCTTTGAATTTAATGTTGCATTATTTTGTACTCTATGAATTTGTTATTGAGTTTCATAGAATCTAACATTCAAAGGAAACGTCTCATATATTACCTCTGAATAATACAGCAAATTCTTAGAAAAGACAATATGTAAGAAAATGAAATAGTATCTAGATGATAAGTAAAATTCAAGGGTGATAATAAGTAATAATGAACTGGGTGGTAATCTTTCTGAGTTCATTTTCCTTTTCTTAATAATTATCTTCCTCCTCTGCCCCCCCTTCCCTTATCCCTCTTCTCCATCTTCCTTTAATTAAATCCTACACAGCAAGTGACTGAATATCATGGCTACTCATAAAATATCTTTTGAATTAATAAGTGGATACATGAGCCTTTTCATCCCTTCTCAAATAGGGCCCACTATGTTCAGTTTATAGAGTAATTGATAAGCATTTGTTGAATGAAGTTTCTGAATTAGACATTTTTCCTCTAAGGGGTTCAATTTGACAATTTTTGAGCTTGCATTGTACTGAATGAGAAACTGTTCAAAATATTATTGGATAATGGTTTAAATGGATCCACTTTAATAAATAAAAGTAGGCATTTATAATTAAGCATGATACTATGCAAATAAATTGTGGGAAAGAGATTAATTTGGTCACCCAAGTAGATAGCTTTCCTCTTACAGTTTTGTATATAAGTTTTCATGCATTGGTTTTATATATAGTTACTTCCTAACATCTAGCCATTTTTTTACCAGTTTTATGAGTTTTTTATATACTTGCTTACCACCTGTACAGTCATTACACAATATGCTCTTTAAATTGATTTACTTTGTGATCTAAATTTATTTTAAAAGTGAACTTTTCATTAGTACTGTGAATAGAAACCAGCATCCTCTGTTGCAAACAGAAGGCAACTATAAAAATAAATATAATGTGATGAAAATGACATTATTAAGTTTGGCCAGATCCTTTTGCTTGGAGGAAGATTGAGCCTTGCCTAAATGTTCCTGAAAAGAGCATTTGGCAAACATTAGAAAAGTAAAAACAACAACAACAAAAAGTTAAACTGAGTTTTCTGTCAGACCATGTTATAAGGGTTGAAAAAGGAATCAAAGGAGAATAACTTGTTTCTACGCTAAGTCAAGTCTAAACATCAACAAAGAAAAAAGAAAATAAATTTTTGACAATTCCAAATTAGTAGGACTTTAACTTCTGAAATTTCAGTACTCTATGATTTTGGTGCAAAGTAAGAATTTTTTCTTCATTTTTAATTTTTTAAAAAACACATTCTAAATGAAGAACACAGTTTAAAATGAAACTTGTTTTTTTTCCTGCAGTGAATTTAGTTTGAGCCCAGTGGGTCATTTAAGCAATGTTGAGATTTTCTGCTTGGCACCAGATGCAGAATCAAGTTTATACTTTCTGTATCATTAATGCTTCATAGAGAAAGTCATTCTAGATAGTACCCGTGACA
This sequence comes from Aplodontia rufa, assembly GCA_004027875.1. Lineage (NCBI taxonomy): Eukaryota > Metazoa > Chordata > Mammalia > Rodentia > Aplodontiidae > Aplodontia > Aplodontia rufa. The sequence continues at coordinate 36,402 of PVKS010010996.1, forward strand.
TTATGATGTATGTGTGAATAAAAATTAATACTTTAATGTCTTATGGAACTAATTCAGCAGTGAATAGGTTTAAATGTCCAAAATTCCAAATTTATGTAGTCATAGATAGTGAGTTTTAGTATATCAGTTTTGAAGTGTTTTACTCTCTCATGATTGCTTTGGACTTGTAATTTCAACATTGAAAGATACCATTTTAGATCACATCTGAAACACAATCAGTTTGATCCTCTAGATTTGAAGAATTGATTTCTTAATAAGTAAATTAATAGTTTGTTAATTTAGTCACACCCCCAATGGTCAATCACTTTAATAAAAGTCAAACTGATTTTGTGCAGAGATGGCAAAGAAAACCTCTAAGTTATACATCATTGGTCTCCCCTGTCATTCTAGGAAAAGCTATGTGGCTCAAAACCTAGGCTGGTAAATTTAAACAGGAAAGAAGGCCAATGAAAAATGTAATTTGAATTTTTAGATGAGATAGTGGCATGTGTTATATAATGCTTCCTAATGAGTATTTCATAGATGATTTATTATACTGAAGCAGGTGGAAATATTTGAAAGACTGAAAAGTAGAAAGCAGGCTTATCTTCAATGGGCAGTACATGTGGTTTTGCTCACACTATATAGGAGGCAACCTGAAAATAGAAGGAAAATGCTCTCATAACCAACAATGGATGCTTCATAATCTTTGGGAACAGAGAATGTTTTCAAAGTGGCTGTGGAACTCTTATATATTGTTTTTGTACTACTAATTGGATTAAAATATGAAATACAAATTAAATAAAGCAGAAGTGCTTTTACAAGACAAAAAATGAGGCTCAGGTAAATGTATTACTTTTAATAGTTTATCTGAACAAACACCAAGAGATTAAATTGCAGCATAAAAATGTAAATAGTTTTAAATAATTTAGAGAACAGCACATACTTTTCACAAATGCATTGCAAATAATTTAGCACCCAGGTGTTGAGGCATGAGGGATAAATTGAATAGTGCTTTATTTATATACATGAATATGTTTTAAAATATAGATGGTTGAGATTTTGGCCTGTTTTTCTTCTTTCATGTCCTTATGTCCAAGTGTTTCTAAGATCTTGTAAAAGGAAGCTAATTGCTTGTGTCAGTCAGATACAAAGTGGAATAACTTGAGGGTTATTGTTAAAAGTTCTCCTATTTATCATGTTAATGTTGAAAAGATCATGTTCAACCCTAGTTAGATATTTGGACTTACATGAGAAATCCCAACAAAAATCATTTTCTCTTAATAACATACAATCAAACATGTCTTTAAAGTGTCTCCAGAAAGATAACAAAAATGAGTGGTAGGGACTGTGTACCTCTTAGTTTGTTTTCTTTGCTTGCTTGTCTTTCTTTTGCTTCTTTTTCTTTCTACTTTCAGATCAAAGCCAAAGATATAATTAATCATGACAGGCAGTGTGGGTGATCTCCAAGAACTGGTTGCTTACTATAATTTGAAAAAGATTTGGCAATTTAACTCCTTTAAGTCCAAATGTAATGTTTTATGGCAATGTGGATGCTTGGCAGCCTTCTGAATAATTGTCAAATCCACAGAAGCTACAGTGAATTAGGGTCTTTGACAGCAGCTCCTGTTATAATGTCATCTAGATTGGGGCACCTTTTTGATTTCTGAATTCAGTAAGCTGGTTGGGTTTGCTTAAGCAGTATTTATGTGTATGTACTTAAGTTAAAGAGGTACTTTATACCATATTTTAAGATAGGGATTCATTTGGTGTCTTTATAAAAGCTATGAAAAAGCTTTTTCCTAACTATAATGATAAAAAATTATCTTGACCTTGAACTTTTCTAAGAATACCAAAAAAGTTATTCTCCTTTATTAAGATGTTAATCCTTACCATATTAGCCCATGGTAGTCTGAAAGAATTCACTAGTGATAAAACATTGCTAGAAGTCACAAGTTAATAGTAAAATTAATGAAAAAAGTTATTAATATAAAGTAAAGCAGAGTGAATCAAAGATTCTTTCCTAAGGGATAAAAATGTTTTCATATGGGAAGATTTACATTTTTGAGGAAATACAGCATAAAAGAGCACTAGGAACTCTTATATTTTATCACCCATATTAAGATAAAAATATGTCCTATAGTCAGGAGCAATAAATGTATTATCTAGTTTAAAATAGGTATGAGTGATAAACAAAAGTAGCATCCCATTGTCAAAAGTGAAAACACCTGCTGTATTCACCATATAACTAACAATTTTTTGTTAATTTTATATATAAATATTACTAAAATCATCTGGGAAAAACAATGATCTTGAAAAGAAAGGAATGAAGGCTTTGCAGAGTGTTTCTTCTTTTAAAAGGAGGAATTGGAGATAATCTTAAGTCTTCTTCGTATAGAATGGTCACCAACTTAATAATAGTTTGATTTAGAATTTTTGAACTTTTGATGGTTTGAAAATGATATACATGTAGTAGAAACCATACTTCAAGGTTTGAAATTTAGTCTTTTCCTGGACTAATGATATGTGGTACCTACCATAATTTCTCATGATGATGCCCAGTGGCAGTGAGCTGTAACTCCCAGTCAGCCTTATAATCATATGGGAAACAACCAATAACTCTACTGTGTACTGTGTTATGCAGTCTGATGCTCAGGAAGTTAAGTGTATTAAATGAATTTTCAACTTACTATATATCTTCAATTTATAATGTATTTTTCAGGATGCAACCCTTGTCCCTATACCAGCTGATAGACTTATGGGGGCTGAATAAAATGAAAGTCTTTTACTAAGAAGAAGAAAATAATTGACACTGGTGAGGTATCTTTCACACTGTGAAGATTGATTCCAGATCTTCTTATAAGGAAAAGAACAAAGGGTTCTCTAGAGAAACAGAATGAATGGGGTATACACTAATTGTGTGTGTGTGTGTGTGTGTGTGTGTGTGTGTGTGTGTATAGGCAATTGACTTATGTTATTATGGAGAATAGTGTGTTAGTCAGCTTTCTGTTGCTGGGGAAAAAATACCTAATAAAACCAAAATGAACTTTAAGCCAGAAAGATTTATTTTGGTTCATGGCTTCTTCAGAGGTTTCAGTCCATGGTCAGCTGACTCCATTGCCTTAGGCCTGTGGTGAGGGAGAAGCATCATGGTAGAAGGCCATGATGGCAGAAAGCTGCCTACTTCCTGGCATCCAGGAAGCAGAGTGGAGGAGGGGCTGGAGATAAGATGTATCCTTTCAGGGCACACCCCCAGTGACTTACTTCCTCCAGCTAGCCCCACCTCCTACAGTGTCCCAATAGTCCATTCAATTATGGACCCAACAAAAACACGGATGAGACCAGAGCCCTCATAATCCAATCACTTCCCCCAGGCCCTACCTCTGAATGTTGGGGACCAGGCTTCAACACGTGAGCCTTTAGGGGACAGATCTAAACTACAATAGATAAGAAGTCCCAAGAGAAGGAGGAAAACTGATGGCATAATCTCTAGTCTGAATTTGAAGGCAGGAGAAGACTGAAAAGAAATTTTACAATCCCATTCTCAGAAGTGAAAACACCTGCTGTATCATTATATAACTCACCATTTTTGTTAATTTATACAAATCATCTATTTTATCTTGGTCAGCCTTTATTCCATCCAGACCTTAATGGATTGGATGAAGTTCACCCAGATTGGGGAAGGCAATCTGCTTTACTTGGTCTGCTTATTAAATTATTAATCTTACCTGGAAACAGCCTTAGGACACACCCAGAATATTGTTTAACCCAATATCTGGGCATCCCATTACCCAGTCAAGTTGACACATAACATTAACACCACAGCTATGATTCAATATTTACTTAAAACCATCATAAAGATTTTTTAGTTTTCATATGATATTGAAACTCTCCTTTGAAGAGGAGAGGGGAGATGAAGAGGGAAGGCTAAATTGCGAGGGTATAAAAACAGCCAACTTTTAGAAAGTAGGAACTGTGCCAACATATCTTTGCAAGAAGATGCTCTTGAGGCAGCTAAGATCTAGGGGAAGGTAGTTCATACGTAGACAACATGAACAACCTGTATGATTGGGTTGGGAGAGAGGAGATACTAGAAAATACCAAAATTACCAAGATGAACATTTCCTGTGTTGAAATTTCACCTGGCTTACCCTCTACCCAAATAGAAAATGGAGTGATTGTCATGTAATAATGTCAAAACCCTACCTTCTCCATGGCAGCAGCTAGGTTGTTACAGAATTCATTCATTCATTCATTCAGGAAATATCTCTTGAATACTTTCTGTGGGGTTGGTAGTAGTTTTTCATTAGGGATATAGAAGTAAAAACAGCAAAATCCCTACCCAGGGGGTTTTTAGTGGCAAAAATAGCCAACAAGCAGATAAATAAAAAACAACTAAATATCTATATTTTGACATTGTAAAGTGTTGTGAAGGAGAGGAAAAAGAATAAAGGACAGAGAAAATTAGTAGAATGGGATGGAGTTGCTTTTCATAAGCTGTTCAGACAGTTCTGTTGGTAGTGATCTTGGAGAATGTATTTGAATACTGTAAGTATGGCATTTGTGTGACAATATTAGGGGATGAAATTCTACACAACAGCATGTCTAAACACCCTGAGAGAAGTAAATTCAGTGTCTGAAGAGGCAAGAAGCTCTGTGTGGCTGGAAAAGAATGAGCAGGAGATAACATTTAAGGGTAGGTAAAAGCCTGGTAATTGGAACTTTGTGGGCCATGAGGAAGTTAAATTCTATCCAGAATCAGTGGATCTTTATTATACTTTTCAGAAGATCCACCCTAATCCATATTTTTTAATGTCTAACTTGATTGCTTAATGAATAGATTATAGCGAGACAAAAATGGAAGATGAATGACTCATAAATAGGCTATTACAGTTGTCTAAGTGAGAGACATTATAGTTTGGATTAAAGTGACAGCATTGGAAATGATTACATATGTTGGATTTAGGATATTTTGAAGGTGCAACTGACAAGAGTTGTTGATTTTTTGGATCAGAGTAGAGGAGAAATGAATAATTGAAGATTGTTAGCTAATCAAAGATTATAAATAATGAAGATTACACATAGATGTTTGATTTGAAAAACAGTGATTGATGGTGCTGGTAACTGAGACAGAGGTCACATTAAAATATGTTGAAATAGGAGAGTTTTTCTTTGGTTGTTAATTTAGTAAGCCTTTAGACATTCAAATGGAGATATTACATAGGTGGTAATGGGATATTGAGAGTTTTGAGCTTTAAGCATAGGTAGGAATCTGGAAATACAATATATAGGATAAATTTTGAAACAAAGGGACTATAGGAAATCTGTGTGATCCGGGAAACACTGGCATTTTGGTCATTACATAATACTGTGGAACTCTATGGGATTATATAGGGAGAAATAATAATAAGAAAAGAGCAAGGATTGAGCTCTGGAGACTGTTAACATTAAGAGGAGGCGGAGCCAGCAACAGAAACTGAGGGAAAAAAAAGCCAAAGAATTAGGATGAAAGTTGGCAAAGTGCTTTTCCTTGGAAGCTAAGGAAGCATGTAATTTGAGAAAGTTTTTGGTCATTAAATTAACACTTTTGAGAAATTCATTGATTTAGAGATCAATGTAGCAACCTGGAGGCTATTAATGACCTTGATTTGAGATGCTTCTTGGGAGTGGAGGTAACAGAAGCCTGATTAGAGTCAACTAAAGAATGAGTTGAGGGCTGGAGCTGGAGCAGTGGCTCAATGGTTGGGGCACTTGCTTGGCATGTGCAAAGACTCAGGTTCAAACCTGGTACTACGTATACAACTAAGTGTTAGGGAAACAAAGGCCCGATGAATCAATAAATAAAATTAATTCCTTCTCTCTTTCTCACTCCCCCCCCCCAAAAAAAATGAGTTGAGGGAGGGAGTAGAGGGAGTAGAGACACTGTCTCCCAAGGAGGAATGCTAGTGAAAATGAATCAGTGTGACTCACTAGACAGGTGGAAATCTCAAGAGGGAACAGGAAACGAGGCAAAGAATTCCAGTAGCAAAATTCTGAATATATGAGAAGAGATAGAATCCAGTGCACTGTTCAGGATTGGTTTAGATGAACCAAGGTGCTTTCATCATATCAGTAGAAAAGAGAGGGTGGATGGGTCAGATGAAACTACGTTAGGAGATATAGGTGATGGGAAAAAGAGGGCACTTTCTTCTGAATGCTTGTATTATTGTTTTCCTTTTTTCTTTTTCTTTCTTTTTTTTGGGGGGAGAGAGAGAGGCACAGAGAAAGAATCAATTTTATGTATTTTTTTTCATCTGTTATCTGGACTTTGTTTTTCTGATACCTAGTTGTGTATGTGGTGCTGGGTTCGAACCCAGATCCTCATGCATGCCTGACAAGGGCTTCAAACACTGAGCCACTGCTCCAGCCCTTGCTTGTAGTTTGTTAGGGAAATAGAAGTCAAGGTCATCAGCTCAGAGAGGCAGAAGGAGGAGGGAGAATCAAGAATCTCAAGTGAGAATAAAATATGTAAAATTAAATTTGGGGGGTGTGATAGTTTGGTTTAAAGGAGTCCTCCAGAAGCTTTTGTGAAACAATCCAGGAAGGCTGAGGTGAAATGATTGGGTTATGAGAGTTTTAACTCATTCGGAGATTAACTTATAACTGTAGGCTGGCAGGATATGGCTGGAGGTGGGTCATTGGGGGCGTGCCTTTGGGGGATATATTTTGTATCTGGAGTGGAGTCTCTCTCTGCTCCCTAGAGCCATGCCTTCTACCACGATGTTCAGCCTCACCTCGAGCCCCATGGCATAGAGCTGGCATTCCATGGCTAAGAACTTTGAAATTGTGAGCCCTCAAAATAAATGTTTTTTATTAAAATTATTCTTGTCAGGTCATTTAGTCACAGAATGAAAAAGCTGATTAAAACAGGGAGAGACAGAAAATGAATTTAGTATGGAAACAGAAGGACACAGGTGATGATGTAGTTTTCCTAAAGAACTAGAGTTGTGTTTGTCAGTTTCTTTTTACTGTGATGAAATACCAGAGTCAATTAACCTAGGAAGAGAAAACTTATTTAGTTCATGGTCCTGGGGCTTTCAGTCCAAGATCAGCTGGCTCCATCACTTTGGGCCTGGGGTTAAGGCGGCACATCATGGCAGAAGCATTGGCAGAGCTAACTAACCTCTTATGTGGTGACCCAGGAAGCAAAGAGATAGGAAAAGACTAGGATGGGGGGTCTCACAGTGCCCTTCCAGGGCACGCTTCCAATGACCTCTAAGGAGTTCCCATTATGCCTCACCTCTTAAAGAATCCACCACCACCCAGTAGCACCACCCTGGGACCAATCCTTTAACACATGGACTTTGGAAGACACTTGTCCAAACAATAGTAGAGATCGTAGATTTATTTTAGGGAAATGAAGAATTTTCCTAAGAATTCTTTTTTAAAAGTCCATACAAAGTCAGTAAACTGAACTGACTGTTTTTCTTCACATACTTTCAGCTGTAGGAGTACATTTAGGGAACAGATAGAAAATTGGATTTTAACAAAGTTTGAATTTTGCACGTAAACACAGAGGAGAAAAAGAGAACAAGCAATATAGGAATTACTAAAAATGGTGAATGGAGTAGTGATGGGAGAGGTCCAGTGTGAACCAGTTGCTAAACCCTAAATGAAATGCAATGGAGTGATTGGGAAGATCATGGATAATGTAATTGTAAAAGACTCATTATAAGTAGAGTCATGCCTGGCAGAGTTTCTTTGATCTACAGCATAGTGCAATTTATCCCTGACTAAGAAAGCTCACAGCCCAGCCTTAGGGGAATTAAAACAATGTCATCATAGCTGTCACTTGGCTTAAAATGCTTTTTTTTTATATTTAGTATTTCCACATACAAAGCCTGACATCATCCAGAACAAAGTGAAAGTACCGCCTGTGTCTCTGGGAGTTGACATTCTACCAGACTGGGTAGAAAGGATAATTAGATGTAGAAAATGATCCACAGTTGTGTTCTGGAGTAGAGCCTGTTCAAGTGGGAAAGCAACAGGCACCTCAAGTTGTTTCTCTGCTCTTGTAGAGCAGAATGTAAATATTTATGGAATACGGACCTCTTTTAATCAGTAGCACAGTTGGGCCTCTACAAATATAGAGCTCTTTTTCAGATACTTCAAATTAGAGATGAATATCAGACAAAATTACTGACAGTAAAATTCTAATATATCAAGCATAAACAGAAATTCCCAGGAAATCACATGTATGATTTTTATCAACATGAAATAAGTAATGAATATTACTTATCAACATGAAATAAGAATGTATAAAAAGAATATACATTCCTTAAAAATATATAAATGAAAGAGGAAGGTACAAAAAAGGTAATAACACCTCAAATTTCACTCCCAGAAATAATAATTATGAATTTGATGGGTCTTATTCTGGAAAGCTATGTTTATATGCATAGGAAGTAGAATGGATTACAGAAATTGATAACTAAGTCATTTTTCTTTATCCTTGAAATTGGGTGTGTTAGTTTTTGTCACTATAACAACATACCTGAGGTAATCAACTTATAAAAAGAAAGTGTTTATTTTGGGTCACAGTTTCAGAGGTTCCAGTGTGTGGTTGGGAGGACCTATGCTTTTAGACCTTTGGTGGAGGATGGTAGATGGCAGGAAGTGTGTGTCAGAGCAAATTGCTTATCTTGTAACCAGGAAGAAAAAGAGAAGGAAGAAGCTGTGGCCCTAAATTCCCTTGAAGGGCATATCTCCAATGATCTCATGACATCTACCAGCCCCGTCTCCAAAAGGTACCACTGCCTCCCCAATAGCAACATTCTGGGGACCAAGCCTTCAATACATGGACCTTTGAAGGATGCTTTTCAAACCATAGTGTTGGGGAAAACAACTTAGCCAAAGTTTTGTCTTACACGTGATCACTGTTCATCAATTTTCTTGGAATTTCTTGTGCCCTTTCTCGCTCTCTTTCTTTCTTTATTAAGGAGTTCGGTTGCTGTACAAACATAACTGCATATAAAGTAACAGTGATATGCTGTGATACTAATCCACAGTCATCACACCCACTTGATTCTTCTATATTTCCCCATAACATTTTAACAGTTATAAATGTATATGTAGATAATATATACGTATGATCTACATGTATCATATATATGTTTGTGAATTTTCCAGAATTAAATGATTGCATAAGTATTATTTGGCTTCTCTGGGTGGGGGGTGGTAAAGAGTGTGTTACATTGTTGATTGTCTCCCAAGATCCCTCCCTAATTTCCCTGCCTGTCACCTCCCCTTGGCCTCTCCCTTTCCCCACTCTGTCCCCTAAATATCTATAATTCCCCTACATTAAGTGTTGCTATATCTTCAGTAGGTCTAATAAATGAGTTTGACTACCTTTCCACTCAAACCTGGGTTTTCTTCTAGCCTCCACAAACGAGGGAATATATTTGACCCTTGAGTCTCTGGGTTTGGCTAATTTTGTTCAACATGATTTCTTCCATTGCCATCCATTCACTTTCAAAGGCTGTAATATTGTTTTCTTAATAGCTGAGTAGAATTCCATTGCATATATACTAGAGCTTTTGGATCCATTCATCCAGTGGGACTTCTGGGTTAATTCCATAATTTAGCTACTGCAAATTGAGCTGCTATGAACACTGATTTAGCTGTGTTGCTGTAATGTACTAATTCTAGCTCCTCTGGGAAAATACCCAGAAGAGGGATAGATAGCTGGTTCATGTGGTGTATCCATTCCTAAATTTTTGAGGAGTCCCACAGTGCTTTCCAGAGTGGCTGTACCAGTCTGCAGTTCCACCAACAGTGTGGTAGTGTGCCTGTCTCCCCACAACCACTCCAACATCTGTTATTGTTTATATTCTTCATCTTTGCCATTCTATCTGGAGTGAGGTGAAATATTAATGTGGTATTGATTTGCATTTCTCTGGTTACTAGTGATTTAGAACACTTTCTCATGTGTTCATTGTCTTGCTCTATTTCCTCTGTTGAGAAGTTTCTGTTTAGCTGTCTTAGCCCATTTGTTTATTGGATTGTTTGTGTTTTGGATATTAGTCTTCTGTCCATGGAATCAGAGGCTATGATTATCTCCCATTCTGTAGGTTCTCTCATGACAGTGTTGACTAATTCCTTGGTTAAGCAAAAGATTATTAATTTAATGGCTTCTCACTCATTAAATTTTCACTTAATTCTTTTGCTTTGGGAGTCTTGTTGAGAAAGTCATTGCTAACTACTATATGCTGGAGTATTGCTCCTAATTTTTCTTCTAGTGGTTGTATGGAAGCTGGTTTAATTCCTAGTTCTTGTGATATATTTTGATTTGATTTTGTGCAAGGTGAGAGGTAAGCATGTAACTTCAACTTCTTGCAAGTGGCTGTCCAGTTTGTCCAGCACCGTTTGTTAAATAGGCTGTCTTTCCTCCGTGTTCTATTTTGAACTCCTTTGTCAAACATCAGATGTTTAAAGGTTTGTGGGTTTGTCTCAGTCTTCTTTTCTATTCAATTGGTCTTCATTCCTGTTTTGATACCAGTACATGTTTTTTTTTTGTTACTACAGTTCTGTAATATAATTTTAGATCTAGTATGGCAAAATACCTTTTTTGTCTTTCTTGCTTAGTAATATTTTGGCTATTCTGGTTTTCTTGTTGTTCCAAATGAATTTGAGAATTGCTTTTTCTAAATCTGTAAGGAATGACATTAGTATCTGGATAAGGATTGCATTGAATCTGTGTAGTGCTTTTGGCAGAATGGCCATGTTAATTATATTAATTCTGCCTAACCAAGAACATGGAACATCTTTCCATCTTCTCAGGTCTTCTTCAATTTCTTTCTTCAACGTTTGATCATTTTCATTGTAGAGATCTTTTACTTCCTTTGTTAGATTAATTCCCAAGTATTTTATTCTTTTTAAGGATTTGTGAATGAGACCAATTTCCTGATTTCTTATTCTTCCCTATTATTGTTAGTGTATAAGAAACCTATTAATTTATAGATGCTGATCCTGTAGCCTGCTTTTATGCTAAATCTGTTTATAAGGCTAAGCAGTTTCCTGGTGGCGATTTTTGGGTGTTCCAGATATAGGATCATGTTGTTAGCAAAAAGGGATAGTCAGGCTTCCTCTCTTCCTATTCTTATCCCTTTGATGTATGTATCTTGCCTGAGTGCTCTGGCTAGGGTCTCAAGGAGTATATTGAATGAAAATGGTGAGAGTGGGTAGACTTGTCTTGTTACTGAGTTTAGTGGAAATTCTTTCAGCCTTTCTCCATTTAGTATGGTACTAGCTAGGGTTTGTCATATATGGTATATACATAGTTATAATAATTTCCTTTGATCCCCATCTTCTCTAGAGTTTTGATAATAAATGGGAGCTGGATTTTATTGAAGGCCTTTTTATGTCTATTGCTAAGGTCAAATGGTTTTTGCCCTTAATTCTGTTTCAGTGATGAATCACGTTTATTGATTTGTATACGTTGAAGCAGTCTTGCATACTTGAAATGAAGCCCGCTTGATCGTGATGAATTATCTTCTCAATGTGTTTTTGAATGCAGTTTGCTAGAACTTTATTAAGGATTTTTGCATCAATATTTGTCAGGGATATTGGTCTGTAGTTTTCTTTTCTTGCTGTGTTGTTATTGGAGTTTGGTATCAGAGTTATCGTTGCCTTATAAAAAGTATTTGGGAGAGTTCCCTCATTTTCAGTTTCTTGGAATAGTTTAGTAAGGAGAGGTGTTAGCTTCTCCTCATAGGTGTGGTAAAACTCAGTAGAGAATCCATCTGGTCCTGGGTTTTTCTTCTTTGGAAGGCTTTGAATTGCTATATGGATTTCAGTGCCTGTTATTGGGCTGTTTAGGCTTTCAGTATCTTCCTGCATCAATTTGAGAATGTTGTATGTGTCTAGAAATTTGTCTGTGTCTTCTATATTATGTAATTTAGAGTAGTAAAAGTTTTCAAAATATGTTCTGATATTCTGTTGGATTTCCATGGATTCAGTGGTGATCATTCCCTTTTTGTTGGCAATTTGTTGATTTGTTTCAATTTTTTCCTTCTTTTAGTGAGATTGACTAGGCGTCTTTCAATTTTATTAAGGTTTTTAAAAAATCAGCTTTTTTTTCCCATTGGGTCTTTTTGTTGTTGTTTTTTTTTTCGTTGTTCTCAATTTCATTGATTTTAACACTGATGTTGATTACTTCCTGCTTTTCCTGGGTTTGGGGTTAGTTTGTTGTTCCTTTTGTAGGGATTTGAAGTGGGACATAAGCTTATTTATTCATGATCTCTCCTGCTTTTTAATGTAGGCACTCAGTGCTATGAATTCTCCTCCTAAAAATGCTTTCATAGCGTCCCAGAGGTTTCTACATGTTCTGTCTCTATTGTCATTTGCTTTCAGGAATATCTTAGTTACTGCTCTCATATCTCTTGGATCCATTCTTCATTTAAATAGGGTATTATTCCATGTCTGTGTATTCATTTTTTCATCATAATTTTTGCTGTTAATTTGTATAATTATCATGTCATGGCTGATGTAAGACATGGAGTAATTTCTACTATTTCATATTTTCTGAGATTTCCTTTGTGAAATAGAATGTGATCTATTTTTGGAGAAGAAACTGTGTGCTGCTGAGAAAAAGATGAACAGCCATCTTGGGGTAGACTATTCTATACATATCTGTTAAGTCCATTTGATTTATTGAGTTGCATGAGTAGAGATCTCTTTACTTATTTTTGCTTTGATGAGCTCTCTACTGATGACAGAGGAGTGTTAGAGTCTCCCAGTATTATCATGCTGGGATCCATAAATATTTTTACGTCTCAGAATATTTTTTTCACATACTTGGGAGTGTTTGTGTTTGGAGCATAGAGATTTACTATGGTTATATCTTCCTGATGTATTGTTCCCTTTACTGTGATATAATGGTCTTATCTATTTCTTCTGATTAGTTTATGGTTGTAATTTACTTTGTCAGATATAAGGATTACAACCCCGGCTTGCTTTCTTGGGCTGTAAGCCTGGTAGATATTTTCCATCCTTTCACCCTCAATCTGTGGATGTTTATGACTGTAAGATGGGTCTCCTGTAACAGTATATTGTTGGATTTTGCTTTTTGATCCAATATGCTTATCTGTGTATTTTGATTGGTGCATTGACCATTCACATTCAGTGTTAAGATAGTTATTTTGTTGTGGTTCTTAGTCTTCACGTTTTATTATTGAGTTCTGTACTGTCTTGGTTTTCCCCTGATAGCATGTACTTTTTTGTATTTCCTCTGGTTGAGGGCTTTGTGGATTGTTAGCTTGTTTTTCTATCTGTAGGTTGTCTTTGAAAGTTCTTTGTAATGCTGGTTTTCTGTTCATTGATGCTGAAAGTTTTATCTTATCATGAAATATTCTTATTTCCCCATCAAAGTTGAAGCTCAGTTTTGCTGGGTATAGTATTCTTGGCTGTAGATTGTGGTCATTCAGTGATTGATATATCTCCCTCCTGGATATTCTTGCTTCTAGTTGAAAAGTCAGACATGATCCTTATTGATTTGCCTCTGAATGTGGCATTTCTCTCTTGCCACTTTTAATATTCTTTCCTTGACTTCCTTGAATATGATGTGTCTTGGTGAGCTTCTCATTTGATTTGGCCTATTGTGTGTCCTATATGATTCCTGAATGTGCATACCTGACTCTATTCTAATATGGGAAGCTTTTTCTTTACCTTTTTCATTGAGAATATTCTTTATGTCTTTCATTTGCTTTATATGTTTTCTTATATCCCAATAACTCTTACATTGTTTCTTCTGATTTCATCCCAGACATTTTGAAAATTCTTCTCATACTGTGTGGGTTTTTCTTTTTCTTTTTTGTCATCTGTGTGCTAAAGTTTATTCAGCCTATCCTCATTGTTGGAGATTCTTTCTTCAAAACCTGAGGTTCTGTTTTCTATAGAAGTTCATCTGTTGTTAAATTTTTCCATCATGGGGCTGGAGTGGTGCCCCAGCAGTTATGGTGGTTGAATACTCAGATACCACATACACAACTGTCATAAAAACAAAACAGATGAAAAAAATCAATAAAAATGATTCTCTCTCTCTCCCTCTCTCTTCTAAAAGAAGAGAAACAATGGAAGCACTGTTCCTCTGATATAATTGACTGAAGATCTTAGCTGTTACTTCTTTTTTTATGTGTATGCATTTGATAAGAGTTTTTAATCTCTTGTGTTTTGTCACTTAGTCCCTTTATTAAATCTATTTTTAGTCCATTGTTCCTTTTAGTAATCAGATCATTGATAATTTTTTTTCTGGGTGTTCATCCTACTCCCTGTCAGTGGGCTCCTTTGTAGGGGCATTGTGGATTTGATGTGAACCTTTTCTAGTTTGATCCCTCATTTTCTGTGAATTGAGGTTCCCTGGTAGCCCATGCACCTGCTGGGTGGGTTGGTTTGACTCTGGGTGGGGTTCTAGGGGTTTGGGTATCCTGGATACACCTGACCAGTGACTGCTGGGCGGACCAGCCTGGTTCTGGGCAGGGGTCCCAGGGAGTGGGTGTCCTGGATGCATGTGGGGGCTTGAGTGGCTTCATGTAACCTTTCATCTATAGATTTGTTTTTCCCTTAAAATAAAAAAATTATTTTGTTGTACCATATCTTTTAATACTTCTTATGTTGTTGTATTTATATTTTATGTCATATATATATATATATATATATTACTTTTTAACAATTGTTTTAGTTTCTGTATTTTTAACTGCATTTACTGTGATTTTGTATTGGTTTTTTCTTTTTCTTGAGAGAGAGAGAGAGAGGGACAATGAGACAGAGAGAAAGAGAGAATCAATTTAATTTAGTTTTTCATCTAATTTTTGTTGCTCTCTTTGTTGTGTATGTGGTGCTGGGGTTTGAACTTGTGTTCTCACATATGCCAGGCAAGTACCATAACTGATGAGCCACCACTCCAGTCCCTCACATTTGTTTTTTAATCATTGTCTTCAGACTTGTCTATTCAGTTCTTTGATCTTACTAATTTATTATTTTGTTGATGGTATTCTTATGACCCTCATTTTGCTTCCTTCCACAATCTTTCTCATTTAATTTTGTTATTTCACCATCTTTTTCTTAACCTTGGTTAATTGAATTGGTATTCATATAGTTTATTAGAATAAAGAATTCATAGTGTATTTCCTTAAAAATATTTCTTGAAAGTTAAGCTCCATTAGTAAAAGAGGTGCTCATATATGATCATAATTATAATCATTAATTAGATTCACTTAGTTTGAATACCTTTTTAAAATCATGTGGTTATGAACTCCTTAAAAAGATTTAATACAAATAAACTTCATTGTCCCTGAGAAAATAAATGTTTAAGTCAAATGAATGGTTATATTTGGTGTAAATATATAAAGAAGACTATAAATAAATTGATATGGACACATGTGCATGTTGTTCTGGGATTAACTTTCACAACCAAAGTTACTAAGACCCTTAACCATGTAAGGCACAAGCGTATCTCTAGCTGCCTGCAGTTGAGTGCTCTCTCTGTTAAGGCACTAGTTCTGTTTGATTTACCGATCTTTGTCTGTGTCCCATGCCGACTCATGCTGGCTAAGGTTAGATTGCTCATTTTTAAGATCAAAAGCAGATATAATGAAGAAAATTGTCAATCTGTCTACCATTGTTTAAAATTTAGACTTGGACAGATTACTTCTCCATCAACTCAATTTCTATAGTTTCGTTATTGTTTTCTATTTGACACTACACATTTACACATAATGTGGAGTGCTTCAAAAAGTTGTAGTACTTTTCCAATGCACAAATTGCAAAAATTTTGGTGCAAATTGTCCTCTTTCTTTTGCTGTTGTGGAAGAAGTTTTATAGACTTTCTTCGTGTGGGTGGAGAGGGAGTAATTCTCCATCTGGATGGCACCTGTAAGAGTTCACACTTTTTCTCAAAAAGAAATTTCATCTATAGCGACAATCTAGTTCATGTTCTTTTAAGCAATCTTTGTCACTATTTTTTAGGAGTCAAGTGTAAATATTCTTGTTTTCCTAGGATGTTGTTATTTATAGAATCAATGTCACTTGCATTTAAAATTTGTTTAACAGAAACAAAGGTCAGCCATCAGTTATATATTGGCCCATGTAAAAATTATAATGTTTTGTTTTCATGAGGGACAATTTGTAGAAAATGCGTAGTGACTCATTTAATTTTGATTTTGTTTTTGGTTATGATCTAGCCTGTCAGTCAACTCACTCCAGCCCAAATTGGATGACTAAAATTTTAAGTATCTCTAACAGAGCAATGAAACAGTGAGGTCTTTAGATCAGTTTTTCTCCAAACTTTGAAGACCCCTATGTGCATCAGAATCACTGAGTGTTCAAATGCAGAACTTAGAACCTGTTTCCAGTCTCCTTATAGATTATGGGATTCAAATTAAAAGCATGCGGTGTCTGAGACTCATGGCATTAGTATTAGTATTGGTTAATAGATGCCTAAAAGATCATAAGAGAAAATGAATTTTATTAAGAAATTTAGAAAAGCTGCTGGATGAATTTATATCTGTACAAAGAAGAATACCTAGGTCATCTCTTTAGGTGTACTTTCAATGTTTCAAAAACATTTCTAGTTGAGAGCTAAACAGATTCCTAAGGAAATGCCTTGGAAATGGGGGATGGAGAATTAGTGTGCTTTCATACTTAGGCCCCAGGGTTGAAAGTACATGAATATCTTATAAAATGTATATTCTTTACAAAGAATATGCTTCTGGAGAGCTGGAAGTGGGATAGGTTTCCTATGCCCTGTCTCAGAAACCTAATGCCCAGAGTGGTTGACTTCTTTTAGGAAAAGGATGCAACGTAGCCATTCTTGAGTGTTTAACCTGGGTTACATGCATTGCTGGTAGAAAAAAATGCAGACATTTCCTGGCTTGGCATGAAGGAGAGATGTGCCCTGTTGCTACCACTGACCTGGAAATCTTACCTTCAATTTATACCCCATTTCAGCTTACCTGTGGGTGAGCGTGGCTGGAGTACTTGATTCATTTTGCAAATCACATCAGGAAGTACATAATGCAGATTCAGTAATGGTATGGATAATTATGTCCACTTTTAAAATCTTCTTTATTGAGGCATGGTATACACTTAGAAATATACCTGTTTTAAGTTGTAGAGTTTGATGAATTTTCACAATGTGTACATTTTTTTGTAACTATTACCACCATCAAATTATAGAACATCACCAAAAATGTGCTTTTATATCAGTTTGTAGAAGTCTACTAGGCACAACCCCAGGCAATCACTGATCTGTGTTCTGTTACTACAGATTAGTTTAACCTGTTTTTAGAATTTCATATGAATGGAATAATATATTGTGTATTTATTCCTTTGCTAGCAAAATGTTTGAAACCCATCCATCCATTGATACAAAAGTAACAATATTCTTTTGTATTTCTGACTAGTATTCCATTACATGCATGTATCACAATGTGGTTATCCATTCACATATAGGTGGAGAGTCCCCCATCCTGTTTTTGACTATTATGAATAAATATGTTGTGCATATTCTTGTGTAGTAGGCATGTGATTTCTGATTTCATTGTGCTTGGAATTGTTAGGTCATACAACAGACATGTCATTAACCGCCAAACTACTTTAAAGTCTTTGTGCCATCTTATTTTTCCTACTATCATTTTATGTGATTTCCACCTGTTCTGTTTTAGTCATTCCAATAGGTCTATAATGCTATCTAAATTTCCTTTAAATTTGCAACTTCCTGATGACTCATGTAATTATGCATTTTTTGATGTACCTAGTAGACCTTTGCATTTCTTTGTCTTATTATGAAGCTGTAGTCCATTAAGTTCTGGATACAAGTCATTTGTTATGTGTGTGTGTGTGTATATATATATATATATATATATATATATATATATGAACAGTTGTCATACATATGTATTTTTCAAGTGGCTTAGTAATACAATTCATCAATTTGGGGCTTTGCAAAAACATTTCCTTTTAGGAGGTTCTTGTTTTAGTTTTCACATTTAGGCCAATGATCCATTTTAAGTTGATTTTGTATATAATAATCTGAGGGAAAGTCAAAGTTCATTTGTTCATGTACATAGCCAGCTGTTCCATAGTATTCACTGAAAAACCTTTCTCCCTCTTATATTACCTTGGTATTTTATCAAAAACTAATTGATCACATATGTCTACTTCTCAATACTGTTCTATTGATCCACATATCCATTTTACACTGGTACTATACTATCTTTTTTTTATTAAGAGTATATAGAGATACAAATGAGAGGGAAACATTATCAAACCATCAATAACCAATGTATGTATACATAGTTATCCAGGGGTAATGCCCAAACATGGATGACCACCTTGAGTTTCACCTGTTGCAGTTACCCCCAGAAGAACTCTTGCATAAAATGGGTATCTTGTGCAGGAATAATCTCTTCTTCTGAGATGGTTCACCTATATTCCAACTCTCCAGTATCCTAGGAGATCCTCAAATAGCCTCCCCCAACCCCTCCTCCTCCTCCCTATGCCTCCCAGTATCCTAGGGTGCCATCCCCCTATTATGCTGATAATCATACAATTTGAGGTTATTATTAGTTTAGCTGTTTAACCTACTGCTTCTCCAAGTATTCTAGCTTGCACAAATGAGAGAAACCATTTGGCCCTTGAGTCTCTGAGATTTGGATACTTCACTTAGCATAATTATTTTTTGATATCAAAAGCCATAATATCGTCTTCTCTAATGGCTGAGTAGTATTCCATTGTATATATGTACCATAGTTTTTGTATCCACTTGTCGAGTGAGGGGCATCTGGGTTGGTTCCATAGTCTAGCTATAGTAAATTGAGCTGCTATAAACATTGAGGAAGCTACATCACTATAATACGCTGATTCTAATTCTTTTGGGAAAATCCCCAGGAGTGGGATAACTGGGTCATAAGGTGGTTCCATCCTTAATTTTTTGAGGATTCTCCACACTGCTTTCCATAGTGACTGAACCAGTTTGCAGTTCTACCAGCAGTGTAACAGTATCCCTCTTTTCCCATAGCCCCTCCAGCGTCTGTCGTTGTTTGTATTCTTCATTTTTGCCACTCTAATAGGAGGAGGTGGTACCTCATTGAAGTTTTGATTTGCATTTCCCTTTTAGCTAATGATGTAGAGCATTTTCTCATATATTTGTGGGCTTTCTGGACTTCCACTGGAGAGAAGTTCCTTTTGAGTTCTTTAGCCCATTTATTGATTGGATTATTTGTGAGTTTGGGGTTTAGTTTCTTTAGTTCCCTGTATATTCTGGATATTAGCCCTCTGTCCGAGGTTTAGCAGGCAAAAGTTTTCTCCCATTCTGTAGGTTCTCTCTTGATGCTCTTGACTAGATCTTTAGCTGTGCAGAAGCTTTTTAGTTTAATTGTGTCCCATTCATTTTTCTTGATTTTACAACTTGAGCCATAGGAGTTCTGTTAAGGAAGTAGCTGCCGACTCCTATATGTTGTAGTGTTGACCCTACTTCTTTTTCTAATAAGTTTAAAGTTGTAGGCTTAATATTCAGGTCTTTGATCCATCTTGATTTAATTTTTGTGCAGGGTGAAAGATATGGATCTCCAGCTTCAGTTGTCTACATATGGCTGTCCAGTTTGTCCAACACCATTTGTTGAACAGGCTATCTTTCTTCCACACTATGCTTTTGTCCCCTTTTTCAAATATCAAATAGTTAAAGATATGGGGGTTTGTCTCCGGATCTTCTATTCTGTTCCACTAATCTTTGGTTCTGTTTTGATACCAATACCAAGCTGTTTTTACTACTACGGCTCTGTAGTATAATTTCAAATCAGGGATTGAGATACCCCCTATTTCTTCTTTTCTATAGAGTAGTGTTTTGGCTAGTTTGGGTCTCCTGTTATTCCATATGAACTGGCTAATTGCTTTTTCTATATCTCTGAAGAATGCTATTGGTATCTTGATGGGGATTGCACTGAATCTGTATAGGGCTTTGGGTAGAATGGCCATCTTTATTATATTGATTCTGCCTAACCATGAGCATGGATTGTTTTTCCATCTACACAGGTCTTCTTTAATTTTTAGTGTTTGATAATTTTCTTTTTTTTAGTGTTTGATAATTTTCTTTGAAGAGATCCTTAACTTCCTTTGTAAGGTTAATGCCCAAGTATTTCATTTTTTTGGAAGTGATGGTGAATGGGAGAGATTTCCTGATTTCTTCTTCTGTGGATTTGTTGTTGGAGTAAAGAAACACTAGTGATTTGCTGGAGTTGATCTTGTAGCCAGCTACTTTGCTAAAATCTCCTGTAAGCTCTAGGAGTTTTCTGGCCAATGTTAGTGGGTCTTCTAGGTATAGAATCATGTCGTCAGCGAATAAGGATAACTTAACTTACTCTTTTCCTATACGAATACCTTTGATTTCCTTGTCTTGCCTGATGGCTCTGGCAAGTGTTGGGAATCGACCCCAACATGAGGCCCAGCTGGCTTGTAAAAGAATTGGTGGTAAACAACTCTAAGGGGCCCAGCTGGCTTGTAATTAGCAAATTGCCTGACCTCATGACTAAGCTATTTGGCCACTCATTTGTTACAATTGGATAAATGTGTTTGCACTGTACCCCTATTGGTTGTTGTAATGGATAAATAGAGAAAAAGCAGTCAGGAAGAAAGCAGCGAAGCATAGAGTCAGAGAAGCCGAAGCAGAAGCACAGAAGTATAGAACCAGTGAAGAAGCAGCAGCAGGAGCAGCAGCAGCAGCAGCAGAGACGGTGCAGAGATCAGCAGCGGTAGAAGATGCAGGTAGTAAGAGCCTCAGCTGCAGAAATATGGACTCTAGTATGGCAATAGAAACAAGGACTCTAAATGTTAATAGCCTTGACTCAAAAAGAGGGAAGGTGGGAAGCGCTTGGAGGCCTTTAGCTGCGGTAAAGGGAGAAATAAAGTGCTTGGAGAACTTAAGACCAGTGGGTCTATTTTAATCTCAGTCAAACGCCGAATGAGAGCCGTCCGGTTCCTGCTGGATGGGCCCGGACATGCGAGGGTTTCAAGGACTATATTGAACAAGAGAGGGGAGAGCGGACAGCCTGGTCTAGTACCTGAATTCAGTGGAAATGCTTTCAGTTTTTCTCCATTGAGGATAATGTTGGCTATGGGTCTGTTGTAGATGGATCTGACGTAACTGAAGTATCTTCCCTTGATCCCTATCTTTTCCAAAGTTTTGAGCATAAAGTGGTGTTGAATTTTATCAAATGCCTTCTCTGCATCAATTGAGATGATTATATGATTTTTGGTTTTAATTCTGTTTATATGGTGAATTACATTTATTGATTTGCGTATGTTGAACCAACCTTGTTTTCTTGTAATGAAACCCACTTGATCATAATGTATTATCTTTTTAATGTGTTTTTGCATCCTATTAGCTAAAATTTTATTAAGGATTTTTGCATCAATGCTCATCAGGGAAATTGGTTTGTAGTTTTCTTTCCTTGATGTGTCTTTGTTGGGCTTTGGAATCAGTGTAATGTTGCTTCATAAAAAGTGTTTGGGAGTGTTCCCTCTCTATCAATTTCCTGGAAGAGCTTGTAGAGGATCGGTGTTAGTTCTTCTGTGAAGGTTTGGTAGAATTCTGCCGTGTATCCATCCAAACCTGGGCTTTTCTTTTTTTGGGAGAGCTTTGATTGCTGCTTCAATTTCACTTTCTGTGATAGGTTGGTTGAAGTTTTCAGTGTCCTCCTGTGCTAAAGAGGGGATGTTGTGTGTGTCCAGGTTATCGAATTTGGCAGAGTATAAGTTTTCAAAGTATGTTCTGATAATCTTCTG
>PVKS010010997.1:0-58210 GCA_004027875.1 Aplodontia rufa
GCTGAGTATCCATCAGGTCCTGGGCTTTTCTTTTTTGGAAGGCCTTTGATTGCAGTTTCAATTTCACTACCTGAGATTGGTTAGTTTAGATTTTCAATGTCCTCCTGTGTTAGTCCTATGTGGCTAAGTATTTGTCAATGTCTTCCAGATTATCAAACTTGGAAGAGTACAGTTTTTCAAAATAAATTCTGCTAATCCTCTGGATTTTGGTAAAATCAGTGGCAAAGTTTCCATTTTCATCTTTGATTTTGTTGATTTGCTTCACTTCATTCTTCCTTTTGGTGAGGTTGGCTAGGGGTCTGTCGATTTTATTTAATTTTTCAAAGAACCGACTCTTTGTTTTGTTGATTATTTGTATTGTTTTTTGTTTTTTGTTTTTTTTTTGTTATTGTTGTTCTCAGTTTCATTGATTTCATCTCTGATCTTTGTTATTTCCTGCCTAGGTCATTTTCTAACAGCGAAAGAGTGCGGATTCTTTTTTTCTGTTTTAAAAACAAAAGCCTGAGCCACCCCTTAGCCTAAACAGATAAATTGAGATTCTTCCACATCCCTCTTTGGTTGGCATTTGGTACCTTCCTGGCCTTCAGCAGGGAACTGTTATGAGGAGTCCCAGGAGCTCCTCACAGAGGCTTCTGGTGACCTGTCCTCAAATGTCTCTCTAGGGCTGCCATGGACCTTGCACAGTCACCAACCCTGGCTTTTGGCTTTCCTGCCTGCTGCAGATTTGCCAGCCACCCATGAAATCCCCAGATGCTCCCTGGCGGTCCCAGGCCCGGTGGCTCATTGCACCTGAACGATGCACTCTGGAACTCTGCCTGGCTGGGCTCTGCTGCCACCATGGAGTGCAGCCTCTGCAATCGGCCTCCTGCTCCATTACACTACTGTCAGCGGGGTTTCTCCCCAGAGCCTTGGGGAATGTGTGGCTTCCTCTGGAGCAAAGGGGTCTTGGGAGCTGGCTTTGACCTCATTTTAGGAAATCTGCTCGAAGTCATCAGAATCAGTTCTGCTTTGCTTGCACTTCCTGACCTGTCCAATGCCAAGATTGTCATCACTGGTTCACCAGAGCCAAGTCAATGGGAGACTTTGGCCCATGGCAGATGTCCACTACCTCCATGTGTCTCTCCTCTGGGTTTGATCAAGAAGGAAATAACCACCTGGTACAGTGGCACATGCCTGTAATCCCAGTGACTTGGGACGCTGAGGCAAGTTCAAAGCCAACCTCAGCAACTTACTGAAACCCTAAGCAACTTAGCAAGACCCTCTCTCAAAATTAAAAAAAAAATGGACTGGGGACATATTTAAGAGGTTAGGCACCTCTGTGTTCCATTCCTGATACCCCTTAAGAAAGAGAGAGATAGAGAAAACCCCAGGCAGCCAGTAGGACAGCCAGCGCAACAGAGGGATGATAGTGGCCCTCAGGTCCCAGGATCACTACAGGAAGGATGCAGTCTGCAGCCCTTGGTGAACCCAGGCGTAGTGAGATCTGTAGAAGTCACATTCAGAGAGGGCAGTTAAGTGCCTGGCACCACACAGTTATGGAGCAAGGCCAGGCAAGAGCCCAAGACTTCAAGCCCCAAATACTCCTTCATGCTCCTTCACTTTCTCTATAAGTTTTTGCAGACATCACATATGCCTAAAATGCCTATGACTAGTGATGTGTTTCTATGAGGTGGACACTCCTGTGCCACCTCCCCTAGGCAGGACCTGGCTCATGGGCAGCTCCCAAAGCCCCCAGCCCTTCCTGGCCTCCGTCTCCACACAGCATAGAAGGTTTGCCCAGGATTAAATTGGCGCTTTTCCTGCCCCATTGGCCTGGATTTGGCCAGATGGTCATCAAGATGGTCCATGCTATGTCTCATTCAAATGCACGCTGAGGAAGAGAAGGGGCTTCCAACACGGGTCTTCTGCCAGCAAGTAGAGGACCACCCCTGAGAGAGGCATGTCCATTGCCCTATGCAACGCCATTGACCATGTTCCGGGGTGGGCATGCATGGTGGTCCACCTCCTGCTGAGCTGACCCAGGTCCCTCAGGCAGGCCCATCCTGGACCCTAGACATACAGGGCAGGGTCTTTTGGGTCTATGAGGCCCTGGGTCAGGACCAGACCCTGACAGCCCATGGCCACTGCAGGTAACGAGGAGCCCTGGTTTTCCCCCAGCTGTCAACTAGAACTTGCTAGGTGAAAAGGACCCCTACTCACCCTTGCAGTAGGGCAGTCCTCTCTGCTTCAGGCTCACCTTCTTGTGATCCTTCTCCCTAGCTGTGACCACAGCTCACCTCCTCATGCATAGATGAAGAGCAAAGGTGTGCACTGCTTCACCCAGGTCATACAGCTGGAGGGGGCTCTGAAAGCCCCACTCTGGGTCCCCTTTAGAACTGGCTTTGGAGTTGGTGAGGAGGGAGCTGTGGCCTGTGGAATCCTTGCCCTCTTAAAGTGGTATTGTCTAGACCAGACTCAGGAGGATGTAACTGTCACCTGATCAACTTTCATGGCAACCCTGAAAATGGATTGAATTGTGTGGGCAGCCAGAGCCATGTGGCTGATCCCCTAAGGTGGTTCTACAGTAATTATCCAGAGCTGGTGCTGTGGTGGAGGCCAGGAACAGAAGAGACAGGGGGCAGCTCATAGGGAGCCCAGCAACTGGTACATGCCCTGTGCCTAGGACTGTAGCTCTGCCAGCATCCTCCCCTCTCTCCACCTGCCCGTCTGTGACCCTCACTGACTACTCTCTTAGCCCTTCAAGTGAACAAGGGCAGGGAGCAGGGCAAGGCCCCTCCTGCTCCACCAGAGCCTTCCTTGCTGGCTCCACACCCTCAGGCACTTGCGGGTTTCTCCACCAGATAAACAAGTCAGAGCATGAAAACAGATTCACTTGGTAAACAAGTAGGAAAATAGACTGTCCATGGGCCGTGATCAGTGTGAGGTCACCACCAGAACTCCCAACGGGAGCGCCATGAATCATGGCAGCAAGGAGTTTGCAGTTTTAAAACTTTGTTATTGAGATATAATGCACATGCCATAAAATTCACCATTTCAAGGTGTATGATTCAGTGGTTTTAGTATATGCACTATGTTGTCCAAACTCACAACATTTTCCCCAGCCCAGAAAGACCCCAGACCCTGAACCCAGAGCCTGTCCCCAGCACTCAATGATGCTCCTGCCCTGGACTGGCATCCACCCAGCTCCATGGGTTCTCCTGCTGGGGCATTCTGCTTGAGGAGGCAAGTACATGCAGCCTCCCCTGCCTGGCTTCTCCCACTGGGCACAGTGGGATCACAGCTCATCCACACCAAAGCCTCTCAGTACTCTGTTCCCTTGAGAGCTGAATGGTACCTGGTTGTGTGAAAATCTTGCATCTTGTTTACCCATTCCTGGGCTGGTGGCTTTGTGCTGGGTTCCTGTTGTGAGCAGGGCTGCTGTGAGCACACCCAAAGGGTGGAAAACATTTCATTTTTCTCAGGTGCCTGCAGGGAGGGCCACTGGGTCACATGCTAACTCTGTTTAATAAACATCTGCACATGGCATCACAGTTCCAGGGCTCTGCCTCCTCGCCAACACTTGCTATCATCCTGCCCTTCCATCAGAACCATCCTCCTTGTGGATTTAACTTGCATTTCTCTGATGACCACCCATATTGAGCATCTTTTCATGAGCTCTTTGGCCATTTGTATATCTTCTTTGGGAAAAGATCCATTCAAATCCTTTGCCCGTGTATTTTTTTTTTAAATGATTGAGTTGTAGGAGTCCTTTACATATGCAGCTGTGTGATTTGCAATATTCTCCCATTCTGCAAGTTCTCTCTTTCTTCATGGTATGAGTCATTT
Organism: Aplodontia rufa; assembly: GCA_004027875.1. NCBI lineage: Eukaryota > Metazoa > Chordata > Mammalia > Rodentia > Aplodontiidae > Aplodontia > Aplodontia rufa. Next base: position 3,826 of record PVKS010010997.1, read on the forward strand.
TGGGTGCCACTGAACATGGACCATAGCCCCTGGTTTCTAGGGTGAGGAGAAGCTGGCTAGCACATGCCTCAGCACATGCCACAGCACAGGCTGTGGGTCCCAGGAGCCCACTGCAGAGTTGACTAATGTGGCATGGGACTGTAGTTGGTCACTGAGGCCAACTACAGTGAGAATGAGGGTATCCTCCCCATGAGATGAACCAGGCCAGGTAGATCCCTGGGAGAGCCAGGGATGACACATAGGGATGGCCTGGCCAGGACAGAAGTCCCAGTGGGGCCACGCTGAGGGAGTTGCTTGTAGCAGTGGTGGGTAACAGGTCTATCTTTCCCACCAGCCAACAACATCTGCTTCTATGGAGAGTGTTCCTACTACTGCTCCACGGAGCATGCACTGTGTGGGAGGCCTGACCAAATAGAGGGCTCACTGGCAGCCTTCCTGCCAGACCTGTCCCTGGCCAAGAGGAAGACCTGGCGCAACCCCTGGCGACGCTCCTACCACAAGCGCAAGAAAGCAGAGTAAGTGTGGGGGCTGGTCCCCAGGGACTTGGGAGAGCTCTGTCTACTCTGCAACTAGGACACTAGACCTGGGAGGGCTTCAGATTGTCATGGCTACAGGACAGGAAGGAGTGGCAGGGCAAGGTGCAAATCCAGGCAAATCCAGCTATAGTGTGTACCTGTGAGACCCACAGTGGGCCAAGTGACTAGGTGTGGCTATGACTTGAGAATTAGAATCCTCTAGGCACTGGCCTACCACTGAGTCCTTAGTATTTGAACTTGGCCCTTGCTCCCAATTCCTCTTGTCCCTCACATAGAAGAAATATACCCTACTCTTTCAGCCAAGGTGTCTTCATGGGTGCAATGTCCAGGCACCATTTATTAACCGTTACCCTTGAAAACCAGGGCACTCAGGGCCAATGGTAGCTCCAGGCCTGTTTAGGGCCTCAACCAAGGATGTGATCACCTCCCAGCCCTATAATCCTATTAATGCAACCTCATAGCCGGCAGCATGTCTCTCTGCAGACACTTGTTCTCCACCCCACATCCTCCTTGCCTGGAGTGGACCCACTGACTTGTGCTCTTCTGAGCCCAGCAGCCCCCAGAATTTATCCTGGGTCTCCCGGACCATAGAGGAGCCCACCATCTCATGCTGGCTCCCCTGTAGGTGGGAAGTTGACCCCGACTACTGTGAGGAAGTAAAGCAGACTCCACCCTATGACAGCGGCCACCGTGTCCTGGACATCATGGACATGACCATCTTCGATTTCCTCATGGGTATGTCCCCTCAGGGTGTGCTGGCCACTGGGGATGTGGGGCTCAGGTCCATCTGTGCCAACGCAGAGCTCCTAGTGGGGACCTGCCTGGGTGCCATGCACTTGAAGAGGGACTAGTTACAGTTCTGCTGGTTTAAGACCCCAGAGGCTGTGCTTGGGTGAGCGGGAGGCGCTCTCCCAGTGGGGCAGAGGCCTCTGAGCACCCGTACTTATCCCCACAGGAAACATGGACCGCCACCACTACGAGACTTTTGAGAAGTTTGGGAATGAGACATTCATCATCCATTTGGACAACGGAAGAGGGTGGGTCCCCTCATGCCTCAGGCCCCAACAGGTCCGCTGCCCCATGTGTGGCCCAATGCAGCAGGAAGAAGCAGGCCTTGGTGCACAGGGATGTCTCCAAAAACCTGTGCCTGTGTAAGATGCAGTATGCCAGCCTCAGGCCTCCATCGGGGCAATAGTCATAGGAAGGGAAGGTGGGAGCTGGTGTGTCCTGTTGTACCTTGTTTCCCCAGGGCAACAGGCCCAAACAGGCAGGCAAGCAGACAGCTCTACCTGGGAGCGGTGGCCCCCACTTAACAAGGCCGAATGTCCGTTCCAAAATGATGACGTTGCTGAAGCTGAATGCTGCCTGCCTGTGTAGCCCGCTAAGGGCCCCCGGTGGCTGTGCTTTCTCCCCACAGGTTTGGGAAATACACACACGACGAGCTTTCCATCCTGGTGCCTCTACAGCAGTGCTGCAGGTAGGACCCAAGGCCACCCCTGGCTGTGCAGGCCCAGATGAGACCAGCTTTCCCCACTTCCCTGTATGACACAGGAGACAGGCGTCCATACCCAGCAGCCAGCCCCCAGCCACACCTCAACGATCAGCCCTCTGCCCACCTGTCTACATCCCTTTGGTCCAGGGACCCCACAAGGGTGCAGGCTGGCTCCTGGTCACCACAGCCCTGAGAAAATACCAAGCCCCAGAGCAGGTACCAGCTTAGAACCAAGGACCCTGCTCCTGGGCTGCAACTGCCAGACCCTGACCCCTGTCACTCTGCTCATCCCTCCCATGGCTGGGAACACAGGCTGGTAGGGCAAAGCAGTCTGTGCTTCTTTGGGAAGCATCTGTGGGTCCACCTGCCCAGGCTAAGGCCAGTCAAGGACTGTCTCCCAGGTGAGCTTGCCTGTGTCTGCCCCAGGGCACAGGGGGCCTGCCCACATCCCTTCAAGGTGGGGCTTGGTTCACGTGTACATGAGAGACAGGGCCAGCAAGGTGCTGATCTCGGGTCTGTCTCTCCTCTGTCTCTGTTTGCATCTCTCCCTGTCTCTCACTGTGTCCTCAGCTTCTGTCTCTCTGTCTCTGTTTCTCCCTCTCTCTGTCTCTCTCCCCAAACTTCCACTGAGCCTGTGCTCACAGATGCCTCTCCACAGGATCAGGAAGTCTACCTACCTGCGCCTGCAGCTTCTGGCCAAGGATGAGTACAAGCTGAGCCTGCTGATGGCTGAGTCTCTGCAGAGGGACAGGGTGGCACCTGTCTTGTTCCAGCTGCACCTGGAGGCCCTGGACCGGCGGCTACGAATCGTGCTGCAGGCTGTGCGCGATTGTGTGGAGAGAGACGGGCTACGCAGTGTAGTGGAGGATGACCTGGACCCTGGGCACAGAACGTCCACTGAGAGGTAGTGACCTGCACCACCGCACTGCAGGAGGAGACATGGCCGCACACGCCTCGTCACGAGTTCAGTGAAGTCACGGACAGGACAGGGTTGTCCCTGTGGTGACCTGTAGCCCAGAGGCATGGCCTCCCGAGGGGCTCCAGCAGGACATGTCCATGTTTCTCCAAGACCAGGACAGGCAGGAGGTGCTGCCTGTGCTCCCACACAAGGTGGCAGAGGCCCCAGTCCTTTCCATAGGAAAGGAAGCCTTATTCACTGTTTTGTATTTGATACATAAGATACAGTGTATCAAGGGAGGGACATGTGCATGGGCAGCCCAGCTCAGGGCTGCCTCCTGGTCCTATGTGGCGCCCGCACGCTGCACCTTCTCTTTCTGCTCTTGCCTCCCAGGCCTCAGCACTTAGAGGCTGGAGAGCCCCTTTAGGGATGAAGGGGGTTCCCGGTGGACATCAGGGCCTACGCATGGACAGATGGCTGCCCAAGTATGGGCTTCGTGTGTGACTAACCTGTGACTCCTAGTATCCAGCAGTGGCCGGGCCTCTCCCCATTGCAGCAGGCACCGCGCACCCTCGGCTTTGCTCTGGACAGTTGGTGTAAACGTCACACGGGTCCTCAGGGGCCATAGCAGCAGGCCGACCTTCCCAGCATTTTTGTGGAGTAGTTTGCAATGTGGTAAAAGTGCAATAAAGATACGGCAAGCGTGTATTTTTGGCCTCACTGGGGCAGGGCCCTCACACCCTGGCACTCAGCCGCCTGCTCACCAGTCCTCCCAGAAAGTAAGGCCTGGGGCCAGACATAGTGTGTACATGTTGCAAAGTGTGCAGCCTGCTACGAACAGGCGCCTGCCAAGCCCCAGGATAAACAGGCGGGTGAGGCCTACACTCCCAAAAGGCAGGAGTGGGCGTAAGGAGAGGAAATGGCAGCTGTGGAGCCCTCAGAGGACTGGGTGGAGATCTCTGAGGCAACAGGAGGCCCAAAGGGCTATCCTGTCCAGGAGGCATAATGTGTCCCCAGCAGGAGTTGCTCCAAGTTGGGGGCAGCTGAGAAATGCCAGCCCCTTCCCTCTGCTGGCCCCAGGACCTGAGATACCCTATGCCATGGCTGCAGGGAAGGCCCAGGTGCCCTCCAGCAAGTGCTGCCACCCCCAGGGAGCAGGCTCACAAGAGATATGACAGGATTACCAGAGACCCCCACACTCCAAAGTCACAAGAATCCTGGAGCAGAGGTGCAGCAGCCAGGGCAGCAAGTCCGCCCCCAGCCAGGCACTTCCTTTCCTGTTACCTTATGGGCCCCTCCCCTGCTACCCCAGGATGCTCTCTGTGCTGGGGAGGCTCCATGTGCACTGGCCCCAGGAGGTCGCTGCTGCTCCAAAGCAACATTGCGAGGCTGGCTTTTATTTTTCTCATTCCACAGGTGGGAAACAGACTCAGGGAGGGGAAGCCAAGCCAAAACCCAGTTTAGACTCCCAGAACAGCAAAGCCAGGACCAGAAACCCCAAGAGCACAGAAAGGACGTGGAGGCCCCTGAACCCTGAGCCCAAGTTGGGCTCAGATGTGGGCGTTGCACAGCCAATAAGTGAACGGCCTCAGACTGATGAGCTTCAGAAGAAATAGCAGGGTGATGAAGAGGCCCGAAAGCCTGCATCCCTGTCCTATCAGCACAAGGCCCAGTGCCCCATGGCTTGGGTGGCTGCACTACCCTGGCTTCCCCTCTGCCAGTTCACTTCTGGCCAAAATGACCAGCACATCAGAAATGACATCTGAGTCCCCATGTCAGGCTGACAGAGTGCCTGGGATGCAGGTATCAGTCACACAGGCTGGGGGCCAGGCTATCACCTATCCATGGTCACATGCCCAAGAATCACGAGACATCCGATTAGGAGGGTCTGTCACCAAGGCCCCCTCCCAAATCCTCTGCAGGTCATCTGAGCTGTGACGTGCCAGGCCGCAGGGTCCTGTGCTCCAATAGGGATGAGGCACAAATAAACATGTCCTCAAGACAAATGAGACCATTTGGTGGCTGCACTGGGTCAGCCCAGCATGCAGCCTGCAAAGCCTTGGGAAGCTAAGATGCCGGTGTTCTTTTGGAGAGCCAGACATGCTTGAATTAGCACTTGAAAAGATCTCAGGGGGGTTGGGCTGACAAGGAACTGCTGGAGCCCCTGCAGCTTTCTGCACTCTTGCTGGCTTATCTGCCCTGCACACTGCAAATGGATCTGGGATACCTGGGTGGGCTATAAATTTGGTTGCATCCTAGAGTCAAATGCAAAGCATTGGCTGTGGATTAAAAAAAGAAAAATCCAGCATGAGCCACAACCTGGCAAGCCTTGGTTAGTGCAAGAGAGTAAGAGAGAACAGTCTGGGACAGTGGAGAGTAGGAGCCCTGCCCAGCAGGGACCACCAGTGTCCAACAAGCCAACTGCAGGGATCACCAGTCACCTCAGAGTCTTTGTGGAGAGCACAGAACAGAAAAGAAAGCTCAGTGATACTCAGAGACCAAGCACAGAGGCAGAGAACAAAAAGGGTTCTTGGACCATCGTGACATGGGAGAAATTGAACAGGAAAAAAAAAAAAAGCAGGAGATGAAATTGAAGAAGTCTCCGAAGAAACAAGGGGGACCAGAAGTGGACACAGACAGAGGCTCCCAGGCTGACCAATAGGCGAAGCGCTGCAGTAGGGACCAGAGGGAGCAAAAAATGGAAATAAAAAGGCAAAATAGCCTGAACTTTCAGATTGTACAGCCCAATTCCTGCAAAATGAAAGGAGAAGGCAGGAAGGCTGAGCAATGTCACAAGGAGATGGAGACCTCAGGATGGGACGAAGTGCAACCTCCAGCTCCTGGGAACCACCAGCCCTCACCTTGAGGGCAATTCCAGAGCTGCTGGGGGGTGGAAGCGTTCCCTCCATGTGCCGCCAGACAGTCCCATCCCCAGCAGCATCAGTGTGTCCATGGGGGTGCACAGACACACTCAGCAAACATTCCATGTACAATGTGAGGCACCAGAGGACAGGGCCTCCAAAAGCAGGACCTGATTGAGGAAGAAGTCAGAACAGGAATGCAAACAGGCAAGGGGCCAGAGACCCTGCTAGCCTGGTGCAGTGGATGGAAGGCACGGGGAGCATGACACACAGGAAACAATTCTGTTGGAGAGCCTCCAAAATTCAGCCAGGAAGAGAACACCTCCAGTGCCACAGGAGGAAGAGGCCACCCAAGAAAAGCAAGTCCTGGCCACTGGCTGGGGGGATTTGCATGAGAGCTTTCCTGGTGGGAAGTTGACTGGTGTGAAGCTTGAAGAGTGCAGCCTAAGCCTGTCATTTAGACACAGGGAGGCAGATCCCAAAGCAGAAAGCACCTGGTGAAGCTTTCAGAAATGGATTGCTCTCTGTCTTTGCTGGGGGAGGGGACTGTTTTCATGACTTGATCTATGATGTCATTAAAGACTTTGAACACTATTGTCTATCACTTTGGTACAAATTCAAAACAAACTTTGACCACACTGGGCGTAGATAAACACAGCCCCTGCCCCAGCCCCAGCGCTGGCCACTATGTGTCCCCAGCAGCCCCTACCTCCTGTTCTCTTTGCTCTCCACTGTTGCTCTCCTATTGAGCCACTTCACGGATTTATAAACTGAGGCACTAACAGGTGAAGTGGCTCCCTAGGTTCAGCACATGATACAAGTCCATCACCCCAGAGCCCTACACTCTGCCCCATCCTCAAAATCAACCCCCGGAGCCTACAACACCAGGCAGCAAAGTCAGTGCTGCTGAGGGGAAAGAAGACCTGACTGGAGCCCAGGTCAAGCGCAGAGCAGCCAACCCCGGCCCCCACCTGCAGAGCAGAAGTGCCTCCATATTCCTTCCACCAGAGCAGCCCAAGAACTGAATGGATTAGAATTCAAACATAACCTTGAAAAAATGAGAAAAACAAAACTCTCCTCTGATCTGGGCGTCATTTTGCAGAGTCCTGAGGTGAGCAGGGGGAGGCAGCGGCACAGACAGCTCCTGCCTGGGGCTGGCCTCCCGCCTGCTGGCAGAAGTCACAGGGCAGCTAAAGCAGGGGCTCCTTCTCCCTGACCTAGAATAAGTAAATGAATAAACACATGAACAGAGACTCACTATGACCTCTGCCCTGTGGGCAGAATGGGTCACCAGGCTGCTGGTTTACCAGCGCCCCCACCCTAGAAGTCTGAGATGGGCACAGGACAAAGTACCACCTACCCTGCAGATAAGAACAGAGACTCTTGAGTCCATGGTGGGCAGGATGGCTGCAGTCCTGGGTCCCTGCACCCATGTGCCTGCACCCCAGTCCCAGCGAGGGCTTAAGAGCATAGATCCCAGCAGCTCCAGCCTCCACAGGAAGGAGTGGGGCCTTTGCTGCTCCTGGGTCCCTCACAGGGCTCCTGGGCGCCTCTCAGGTCTTGCAGATCTTGAGCAGGCACACCCTGCACACCTTGCCAGTGCCTGCCCAGTCCTCAGGAGACCCTCTCCCAAGTGCTGCCTTCAAGAGGTTCCCAGGGAGATGCAAGATGAGGTGGGGACCCATTGCTGTCCAGGCAGGTGGGGAAGGGATGGGGAGAGACTGACTGACCCAGGCTGGACCAGAACAGAGAGAGCTCCAAGGCCTCCATTTCCAAAAAGCCTCACCCTGCTGTGTGAGCCACAGTCTCCAAAGAAGGAAGGTTCCTGAGGCCAAGGAGCTGGCAGGTGACCCCAGCCGTACAAAGACACCTTTTACTGGGACTTAGGGACAGAGGTGTGTCCTGGCCCCTAAGCCAAAAGGAAGGGATTATGTGCCCAGCCAGACAAAGATGGGTGAGGCCAACAGGAAGGTGCTGGCCTCTCTCAAAATCTGTCCACCTGTCCAACCCACGTGTCTGACAGTGCACCCACCCAGCTGACAGTGTCAAGACAGTGCTCACCTGCCAGTTTGGAAAGCATGTAGGGTCCCTGCTTGGCAGAATGGCTGTAGTCTTGGGTCCCGGCACCCATGCGGACACCCTGTGGGACAAGAGCTGCCTCCTGCGAGATGGCCCCTCCAAAAGACAGCTACTTCTGCCCTACAGCTTTGCCCTGAAGCAGCCTGGGACACAAGGATGGAGTCTTGGAGAAGCCCAGAGGGACAGAGGATGGGTGTGTAACAGCTGGGTGCAACCCAGCATCCTCCTAGCCTTGGCCAGGTCAGGACAAGGGACTGGAGTCAGCCAACCCCCATGCAAAACACCCATCACACCCTGTCTTCCTGGGGTTCCAAGACCTTCCTTACATGCCCACACAAGCCAGGTGTCTCCCACGGCTGCCAGGGCAGGGGAACTGGGCTCAAGGTATCTCTTCTGCTTTGTCCCTGGTGCCATCTAGAGGAGAGCTGGAGAAAGGCAAGAGCTGACCTCAGCAGGCACTGGCTGCTCCCCAGCCAGGTCTCCTCAGCCTTGTCCTCCCCAAGTCCAGGCCTCAAGTGCCCACAGGTCTCTCACACCTGTGCCTAAAGCCTTGGCCAGACCCTGCATTGTTCTCCAGGATCTAGAAAGGTCTTGGCCTCTCAATAACTGTGAATAAATGTGTTCTCCAAGGCACACATACTTGGTGAGTACAAAAATATTCTGAGCACCGCACAGCAATGAAGACTTGCAGATGCTATTCCTAGACACTAAGGAGTTGAGATATATCTGGAGGGCAGTGGAAGCCACTAAAGCACTCAGACTGCTGGAAGCCTCTAGAAGCCACCACCTCCCTAGCACCACAGGGCCTTTGCACAGCCAGGGTCAACTCCTGGAGCTCTCTGCCCTTTGCCGCCTCTTCACCTTGTTTACTCCCACCCTCACCGTGCACTCCCTCAGAGCCATCTCCCAGCTTCATCCCCAGTGCATCTGTAATGGCATGCTTGTATCTGAGATTCCTCAGAGAGCGTCCACTTTCCCGCTAGATGGGCAGCACCATGGGCACAAGTACCACTGAGGTCTGCAGAGTCCCCGGCCTGCAGGCTGTAGCCCACACAGGATAGGTCCTCCCTGAATATGGTGACAGATAGCTACATGGCCTGGTCCTTCCTGACCCTCAGGCTTACCGAGGAACCCTTTTGGCCTGAGCTCTTGCAGGGTGGGTGTTCCACACATTCTTATCCTGGCACCCCATCATTGGCTGGTTCTCTTCCACAGCGCCTGCAGACCCCACTATCAGCGTTGGGGGCCTTACATGCCTGTGTGAGTGCCAGGCCCAAAAAACCTGGAGCCCTGCAGGCCAGAACTCATCAGCAGCGCCATCTAGTCCCTGCTGATGCCTTCCAAACCCAATGGATTCTGTCTTTTCTCCAGGTGGCAGTCGGCTTTGTTTCTGAGTGAAGTCTTAAGATGGGAAACTCCTCTCTCCACCCACAGTGAGCCCTGATTTCACTTGTAGAAGACACTGTGCTTTAGTTAAAAACCCCAGAGATGTTTGGAAGAGAAAATGACATAGGCAGGAATTTATAGAATCGTGGCAGCCCAGCTGATGCAGAGAAACATCTAACTGAGGGTAAAACTGATGCCAGATGTTCAGGAAACCAAATGTCCCCATGGGCATCCCCAGGCAGAGAGGTCCCCATGGGCATGCCCAGGCAGAATCCTGTCTTAAGGGAGGCCCACACCATCCTGGACAACAGCCTGTCCCAACCTGAGCATGGACAGGACTCCATGCTGTAGCCAGGAGTGAGTGTGTAAACATGAAGGTCCCCACAGCGGGGCCCCACATGCCCTGTGAGGGCCACCGCACCAGGCCTGCATGCCTCTGGTGTCTGACAGGGCCTATAGCCATGTTCCATTTATCAGCTGCACTAGCTGCCAAGCCCCTGCCATGTCGTCTCCTGTCCTTGATGGCAGGAGTGGGAAGGAGCAACATGGTCTCTGTCTGCAGATGCCATCCTGGGGAGAAGCCCAGTGAGTGACAACATGCAGTGATTACGGGGCTGCCAGGGAAAGTCACCAGCTCCAAGGGGAGCATGGGGGGGCTGCAGCAGGTGGAGACATGGACAGTGTGCTCTCAGTGGGATGAGATGGGGGCAGATGGGAAGTAGACACAGGTAGACACGATCTGGTGGCCCAGGACCCCTGCAGGAACGCGCAGCAGTCCAACGCCTCCACTCTCCCTGTGCTGCTGGCTCTGTCCAAGCCTGGACTGACCAGACTGTGGTAGCCAGGGTGAGAGCCAAGCTCCACCCTAAGCCTGGGAGAACATTCCCTCCTGTGGCCTACAGGGCTCCCGTTTCCACCCAGCCAATTCCCAGCTAGAACTGGGAGCCTGGGCTTGAGCAAATCTTTGCCAGCCACTGGCACTCGGGGCCTGGGAGATGGCAGTTCTCCCTCAAGAGTCTGTTTTTCACTCTGTGTACCTGTCCACTGCCCAGGGCTCAGGAGACTCCCTTGCTCCTGGGCACAGCCAGCTCCCTAGCCTCTGGCTTCTCACTGCTAGGACCTGCCAGCCCTTTGGTGTCCCCAGGCAACCACAGTCCTGGATCCCTTCTGTGTTCCCTCCCATGCATCCATGGGAAAACATCTGAGAATCCTGGGACAGGTGAGCCTCTCCCCAGCCCACTTCTCAGTGAGTAGAGGCCTCAGGCAGCACCTTGTGGGCGGGGCAAGGACAGCACCAGGACACCAGGTACTTGGCTGCTCACATTCCTCCAGGAAGTCCCTCACCTCCCCCATCCTAGGTTTCGTAGGGCCTCACTAAGTTGCTGAGGCTGGCTTTGAACTGGCAAGCCTCCTGCCTCAGCCTCTCAAACTGCTGAGATTACAGCATGCACCACCGTGCCTGGCCCCCTTCAGGTTTTGAGTCCTGGAACTCTACCCCTCTGGCCCTGCTCCCCTGCCACATGCTGAGCTGCTGGCAGCCTCTCCAAGGCTCTCTGCCTTCTGATCCCAAGCCGCTACACTCAGCACTATGGACCTGGTTCCTAGTTTTGCCTTCACTGGGGTCTGGCCTAATGGTTTGACACAGCAACTCTTCTCTGAGGTCCCCAGGTTCTCAGAAAAGACAGCGTAGTATCCACGCTTCTCAGGAACAGTGAGTCTGATGGGTGCTCAGCCACGCAGTGGCCACCACCCCAAGAACACCGCTGCCACCCTCCTAGTCCTGCAGGCACAGGAGGCTTCTGTTCTATGGCTTTGCTTCCCAAAACACCACATACTGGGAATTTTGATTTCAGCTTTCTTTACTCAGCCCTGTGCACTTGGGACAACGTGGAGTGGCTATGTTTCCTGTTTACTGCTGAGTAGGGCTTTACGGGATGGACACATCACAGCTCAGCTGTTCCCAGAATATGTGGGTTCTCTGCAGTATTTAGGGACAACAAAAAAAAGTCACTATAAGCATATAAACTCTCATGCAGATTTGGTGTAAATACAATTTGCATTGGACATGCAAAAACCCAGGTGGGGCAGCTGGGCTTGTGCAAATGCCTGCGTGACTTTCAGAAACTGCACTCTCACCCTAATGAATGAGAGTTCTGGCTGCTTTCCACCTTTCCCAGCACCTGGTTTTTGTTTAGTGGCTGTTATTAGTCAGGGTTCTCCAAACAGAATCAGAATGTGTGTAATGTGCGTGTGTGTACATGGCAGGGGTAGGGGGAAAGAATTTCAGGAATTGATTCACTGAGTGTGAAGGCTCAGCAAAATCTGATGAGTCAGCCAGTGGAAAGAACCACAGCTGTCTGCTGGCAGAGTCACTTCTTCCTTGGGGACCTCAGCTATTTTCTGTTCTGGCCTTCAACTGATTGGGTGAGGCCCACCCACTATACAGCTGACTGTTTCACTCAAAGTCCACTGATTCTAATGTTGGTCTTGTTGGAGGACACCCTCACACACACAGTCAGAATAGTGTTTGGCCCTGGGCAGCCTGGTGGACACATAAAATTGCCCACTGTACTTTTTTTTTTTCCTTTTTAGCTGTTCTAATGATTGTGTGCAGTATGTAATTATTTTAGTTTACATTTCACTCATGCCTAATGGTGTTGGGCATATTTTCCAAGTGCTTATTTGTCATTCCTATTTTTCTCTGGTAAAGTGCCATCTTCAAGATTGAGTTGTTTGCTTTGCAAATAGCCTCCTGGCCTGGGCTCACCTTTTAATTCTCCTCTCTTAGAGAGCGGAAGCTCTTCATCTAACATGCAGTTAAGCCATTTTTTCTCTTATGGATCATGGGGCCAGGGTTGCTACCATATCCAAGAAATCTTTGCCTAGCCAAAGATCCTTCTAGAAGTTCTACAGTTTTAAGGTTCACACTCAGGTCTCTGATCTGTTTGGAGTTCATTTTTGTGTGAGGTTGGGGTCCATGCAGGGACTCCCATTTATGCAAGTCCTCTTAGCCAGCTCTGCATCCTGGCGCCTTTTGTTGGTTTTGGAAATTTCTAGCCATTGTCTTTGAGCTTTTCTGACCTGTTCTTTCTTGCTGTCCTCCTTCTGTCCCTCTCCAAATTTGTCCCCAGAGCACTCCCTGTGTCTCTTCCCTCTTTTCATCTTCTGTCACATTCACTCAAGGAGCGTGAGGCCATTCCCTCTGTTACTGTGTTTCATTGATGACATTTAGTCTTTTCCGGTTCCCACCTCTCTGCTGAGGGATCTCTATGCAAGAGCAGGTGGCTTCCCTACAGTGCACCCCTCACAGTTACTTTTAGTTACCTTTGGGTCATTCCATGCTCATTTCTAGCAGGAGTTTGATTCTGCTGGATGAGATATATATATATATATATATATATATATATATATGTGTGGGATTGAACTCAGGAGCACTTAACCACTGAGCCACATCCCCAGCCCCTCCCCCTTTCTTTTTAATAAACAGGTCTCCCTAAGTTGCTTAGGGCCTCACTTAACTTGCTGAGGCTGACTTTGAACTTGCCAGCCTCCTGCCTCGGCTTCCAGAGCCGCTGGGATTACAGGCGTGCACCACCGCACCCAGTCTTGACACACTTTTAACGCGTTGGTTTTATTTATTTATGTGTGCTGTGAATTTGGGAATGAAAAGTGAGACCCTCAGGACAGCACCTACTGCGAACTGACTCTCCAGCCCGCCGCGCCTGCCGCAGTCCTTGCCGCCAGGGGGCGGTGGTGACGGATTCACACCCTGGGCAGCTCTGAGCTGGGAGGAGCCACCTCGCAGGGTCCCCCCCACGTCTGCGCCCTGCTCCACTGGCCACTTAACGGCATCTCGGGCCACGCCAGGCTGGCTTTTCCCTGCTGTTCCGACTCCGGCAGTCTCCGGGGATCTGAGGTGGGGTCCTGCGGGGCTGGCTTCCCTCTCCCCCTCCCTCAGATGCGCACACTGTTAACTCCTCCTCCCAGGCAGAGGCTCTTCCAGGCCCTCCCCAGGCAGCTGCTCCATCTCCGACCTTTTGCTTTTTCCTCTGGATGAGAGGCTTCCTTACACAGGGACGGAGGGGATGAACAATCCTGTTCCCCCAGCCTGACCAACCACCTTCCACCCCACAACCTCCCCAACCCTCTCTCCCCTGGGCATTCCTGGGGTCCACAGGGGGGCCTGTGTGTGAGTCCCTGGTGCAACCCCATTGCTGGCCAGGCTTGGCCAGTCCACCCACAGGTGGAATCCAAATGTTTCTTCCTGCCTGTGGGGCGGCCCACTGCAGGGAAGCAGGTGCTGGGGCTTCTCTGAGACATGCCTGCCATTCTGGCATATGGATCCTTGCCCAGCAGCCTCTGCCTTGGTGGGCTCAGGAGAAGCTGTGACTCTGCAGCCCACCCTGGGTGACTCCGCATGCCATTTCCACGATTCTGCTTCTTCAGTGGAGACCAGAGGTCCTCAGTAACTTCTGATGTTCCAAATACAGCTGCCCAGCATCACCCTCCTCTCTCCCCTCTTCACAGGACAAGGATGGCTGCACAGCACCACCCATCCCACCCTCCCTCCTTACAACCTAACCTTGTACTCCTCCCTTTGAGAGTCAGTCTACATTCCCCCTTCTACCTGGGCAGGTCTGCCTGGAGAGGAGGCACATGTGGTTGATGCATACATGGAGAGTTCCTTCCTTTTTAGTACTGAGTCTTATCCCACAGAATGGATGTGCCACAGTTCATCTAACCATCCACCTGTTGAAGGACACCTGGCTTGTTTCTTGTTTGGGGATATTGCAGATAAAGCTACTGGGAACATTGGTGTCCAGGTTTCTGTGTGACCTTGACATGGGAATACTCTGGGATGGAAGCCCAGGAATTCAACTACTAGGTGCAAGTTCAGGGTTGTTTTGTGGGGTGAGGGGTATTTTTTATTTGCTTGCTTGCTTTTGCAGCACTAAGGATTGAACCCAGGGACTCTTTACTACTGAGCTACACTGATAGTCCATTTTATTTTAATTTCTTACTAAATTGCACAAGATGACTTTGAACTTGTGATCCTCCTATTTCAGCTTCCCAAGTCACCAATTGCAAGTGTGCATGTCCATGACTGTCTGCATGCACTTTCTTTAGTTTTTAAAAAAACTGCCAACCTGTTTTTGAGCAGGGCTATGTAATTTTATATTCCCAAATTCTGGCATCTTAAGTTGTGACATCAAATGGAGAGGAAAATACCATGAGTTGCTGAGTGTGACTTGGGACCGAATGGAAGCCAGATGGCTGCGTCCCCAACTCAGAACGTCCCCTGTTCACCCCTGTGGTTAGCAGGGATCTGGTGCACCCAGGCTTCTACAAGCAGGACCTCCAGCTGCCAAGAGCCAGGCCTGCTGGCAACTCTAAAAGTCAGCAGCACTGGTTGTTCTTGGGGTGGCTGGCTGGAAGGAGCATGGGTGTTTCAGAACTCCAGGTGCAGCTCTGAAAGTGATTTCTTGAGGAAGCCCATGCCAGGCTTCCTTCCTCAGGCAGCTCACAAACATGACTCTCAGACTTGTGCCGATTATTGGAAAACGCAGCCACTATGAAGACCCCTAATGTCCCATTTCTCTTCTTCCCAGGTGTCTCCCTTCTGCAAGCACCCATGCTCTCTGGAACTAGAGCTTTGGAGCCAGAAGCACCAGCTCAGAGGAGGCTCTGCGAATGAAAGACCCACTGCGAGGCCCCTCTGCCCGGGGAAGGGCACTTCTGGGCAAGGGTGGACAGTGGGGCAGGGCACCCTCCGCATCTCAAGAATCACCCTCAGAGAAAGCGACCCAGCCCCTCCAAGACCCAGCAGCGCGGAAAGCTCCTGGGCGCACTAGCCCCTTTGAGCCTCCAGGACCGTGACGGGTGGGGAGTGGAGGCGAGGAGGGGAGTGGATGCGAGTGGGCACCCTGCGCGTCAGACCACCCAACAAATCCTCTCTCCCCCTTCCTCCTTCGGCGGGTCAGAGGGTCGCTGAGACAGCCCCGCTCAGCTTCCCTCTCTGCTGGTGTCTGGGGCCTCCCCCGCACCGGGATTGGACGCGAGAGTACCGGGTGGGGGCGTGCGGGGGTCCCCAGAAGCCCAGGCTCCCAGACGCTTCGGTACAGACGCTGCTGGCCGGTGCCCGGCCCGGGAGGACCCTGCGCAGAGCTGGGAGCCGGCGGGCGGCGCGGAGGAGGCGGCGGCGGCAGCAGCGGCAGCGGCGGCCCGAAGCGCCCAATGCGCCACGATGTTTGACAGCACGCAGTACCCCTACAACTGCTTCAACTACGACGCCGACGACTACCCTGCCGGCAGCTCAGATGAGGAAAAGCGGCTCACGCGGCCCGCGTACAGGTGCCAAAGGGGGCCAGAGGCGGGGCTCTGGGGACAACCGGGGGCTCTGGAGTAAAGGCCTGTCCGGGACAGAGGGAGAGAGGGGCTTTCTTCCTGGTGGGGGGCGCATTCGGGCGCACTTTCGGGGGAGAAGGCAGCTTGGCCCTCCCAATTGGAGGACCCAGAGTACAGGAGAGCTCCTGGGGTCGGGGTGCAGGCGGGAGCACCGTGCACGGGGTCGCCAGCTGGGGCAGCGCTCCCCTTTCCCCCTCCAACACTGCTCTGGCTGAGTTGGGGAGGCGGAGCAGGCGGCCTTGCCAGGCGGGAAGGCTGCCGGCTCCCCGCGCCCTGCCCGGCGCCTGCTTGCCTGACGCCCCGTCCGCAGCTACATCGCGCTGATCGCCATGGCCATCCAGCAGAGCCCCGCGGGCAGGGTGACCCTGTCGGGGATCTACGACTTCATCATGCGGAAGTTCCCCTACTACCGCGCCAACCAGCGTGCCTGGCAGAACTCCATCCGCCACAACCTGTCGCTCAACAGCTGCTTCGTCAAGGTGAGCCCCACCCCAACCCCGTCACAAACAATCCCCGAATGACCCCTGAGGGTCCTGCCGTGGCGACACCGGGGTCAGACATCCATGGTAACTGCAACTGTTTGGAGGTCGACAGCTCGTCCCAGCCTGCGGGAAAGCCAGGCCAATTCCCGAAGGGCCCGCGGCTCCTTGCTGGCCCATTTAGCGCGCTGACCCTTGCTCTGCGCAGGTGCCGAGGACTGAGGGCCACGAAAAGGGCAAGGGCAACTACTGGACGTTCGCCGGCGGCTGCGAGTCTCTGCTGGACCTCTTCGAGAACGGCAACTTCCGCCGGCGGCGTAGGCGACGAGGTCCCAAGCGCGAAGGCCCTAGGGCCCTGCGCTCCGGGGTCACTGAGGGGCCCCTGGGTCCGCCAGAGCCCGCAGCGTGCGGGTCCCCGCCCCCAGATGGTGTGCCTGCGCTGGGCCGCGAGCCTCCGGTCCCCGCTGGGCCCGCAGCCCTGGGGAAGGAGGGCCACAGAGACATTAAGTTCAGCATTGACTATATCCTCTCGTCGCCGGATCCCTTGCCAGGTCTCAAGGCGCCCTGTCTCGGGCCCGAAGGCAGCTTTCCCTGCTGGAGCCCCAGCAAATGAACCTCTATTTCCAGGGCAGTGAGAGATGGGGCTGAGGATGATCCACTGGTGGCCCCTGCAGAATCAGCCACGGGTCTTGGGCCAGGTTTTCCCCTTGAAGCAGTTCTCAGCCCCACCTTGAGCGGCCAAGCTGGAAGCCCCGATTGCCACAGTCTTTGAATTTCCTCCGTGAGTCCCTGGGTAGGAGGGAAGAACAGAAGACCAATTTATGAGAGGTGATTACTGTGATGTAACTTGATCCATTCAGAGAAAAGTTCCCCAGCAGGAAAACCCACTTGGGTCCAGTTTGACTTTGGGCTTTACTTGTGCATTCTCAGATTTCAGATTGTTCCCTGGAGCCACATAGAGTTTCATTCCTGGTGAAGTGAGAAGCGGCTCATGGACAGCCATGTCCCAGAGCTGATGAGCGCTCACAGAGCAGCCAGTGAAATTGGCTAACACCTCCCTGTAGGTAAAAAATAATAAGATAAAAATGTGAAGACAGACATTAACAGATCCCATGAACAACAGTGACCCCAGGTTTCGGATGGCATGTGTTTCAGCTGATAGGATCAGAAGTGACACATGTATCTTGTGTTGTCGGAAGTGTTTTGATGATGGTTTAAAAAGCCCCTTGCACAAAAAGATAGGAAAGAAGAACGGAAGAGAGGAATGGTTGGAGGAGCCCAAATTTAGGAGGACACTAGGCAAAACCATCCTTGATTCTTCTGAGCAAAAGTGGACACCAGCCGGCTTCCCACAAACGTGAGCACGGCCGGCAGACTGTTGGATCCTCTTACATTGTCGAGGTGTAGAGACTAGCATCCGAGCTGGGCACACTCTGTTTGAAATGTAAATGATTTAATTACTGTGTAGAGACAGGCAGTTTAAAAAAACACAATTATGCACAGTGAAACTATTTGACCAATCTTATCATTTTTCACCAGCCCATTTCCGCAGAGTTAATTGCTTTCTGTGACTTAATTTGAACATTAGTATGGATTACACCTAATCGGATTCACTAGGTGACAATGATTGGCTAATTTTGTGAAGAGCAAAAACACACCCAAGGAGGCTGGCTGTCTGGATTGCGAATTACAATCCTGCATTATCAGACTCTCTTAAAAATGAGCTCTGAGTAATGAAAGCGGGCAGGCTGCTGAGACAGTCCTGAGCCATGTGCGAGGACTGCTTGGACCTGGCTGCATTTCTTTTCAGAGGCCTGACATTTCATTAGATCCAAGTACTCCTTTGCTCACCTACCCTGTAAACAAATAGAGACTGTGTGCGCCTTCGTTTTGGGAAGAGGGAAAGTGTTCCTGCCAGAATTCATGAACCTCCTGGCCTCCTACTCTGCATTTAGAACTGGTGAGGGGCCTGCTCTCTGGCCACCAGGCCTTGCCAGTGGGGGTTTGTGTCCAGAAGCTGCCCTTGGCCCAGCAGGAGCATAGGGAACCAGCTTCAAGTGCCCTTTCCTGAAAGCAAAAATAAGGCTTGAGGATGGTGCCTCTCCTCTGCAAATGCTACTACTGAAAAAGCTCGGGTGGCTCCCCTGCCAGCAAGGACAACCTCAGCCTGGACATGCTGCTTCCTCTAGTCCCCCAGGCCCTGGGAGCTGGCTGCTGTCACTCTTGTGCCATTTTATGGGTGGGGACTGCAGCACAGGCATGAGACTCCCTTCTGGCTCCTTCCTGTGCACTGACTGGTCCCAGTTGTTGGAAGCACCACGTGCACGTGCGTGTGTTGTGGGTATGTGTTATGTGTCTGTCTGCATTCCTGTTATTTATATCCCTTTGTTGGAAGTGCTAAGAGAATTGATTTAAATTATACTAGATATAATTTAGGTGGTGATAAGACACAGATGGTACTATACATAAGTGTATGGCATAGAGAGTATCCGAAGATCTATTTTTCTGCTACTGACTGAGCAAATAAAATTTGCATTTTATCTTTTGGGCTCTTGTATTATTCCTGCATTTTGTTCTATTTAGTAAAGCCTGATTTGTAAAGGAAAAGGCCTTTGCCCTAAGAAGGACAAGTAGTCTTTGGAGGTCTCAGCCTCTGAGCGAGAGAAGTTCTTAGTGGCCCATTTCCTCTGCACACACAACCAAACGCCAGCTTGGTAGGTGAATGAGGCACGGGGCTGTACCAGTCGAAATCTGTGTACTATGAGGTGTAACATTTGTTTTGCAAAGGATATCAATCATGTTTTTAAAAGCGAAGGGACATTTTCAATTTGCCAGCATGTGATATCCTACGACTTCAGAAGTGTTCCCAGCCTTTGGAGTGAATGGCATTTAATACCGACAACATAACAGGGGTGAGGGCTGGCTGTGACCTATTCAAATGTCGCTGCCACCACACAGCCTGGCCCAATGCAATTATAATTAAATACTTTATGCCTCTCTTGCAAATCCGCAGATTGATCATCGATATGTACATTACCACCACATTACCCCCGAGCAGATGTCTGCCACATGCGTGTTATGGATCACCAGGTTTCTATTAACAAAGTTGGGAGGTGCTGCTGAGCCAGGAGCTCAGGGGGAGATGTGTGCAAATTACCTAGTCCAGACCAAAGTTCCTGGCTGGATGGTACCAGGGCCCTGAGCTCCCTCCCACAAGGAACCAGGAGAATCTAGGTGTCCCTTCTCACAGCAGCTGGGATCAGGGGCCCCCACCAAATGCTGCAGAAGGGAGAGAAGAGCCCCTGAGGGCTCTCAAGGGAGGTGGAGCATCCCACCTGTGTCCAGCCATCCCACAGAGGGGAGAACCGCAGTTCCATGGGTACAAGCCAACCTTGGAATACACTTTCTCCCTGTTTCTGACTGGTGGGATATAGAATCACTGCGTCTTTCCAGAGAGGCATCCTTAGCTGATGGACGACTTGGTTAGTTGGACACTTCCCTTCCTACCAAATTGAAATGAACTCCTGGACTGGGCCATCAGCTAGGTCTGGCCTGCATCCAGGGGACTGTTACTCCTTAATTCAGTACATCCCATGAGCTGTGCTGAGTATGACCAAGAACCACAGAAGAACAGGGAGCCACCCAGCAGCTCGGCAGGAGGTGGACAGTCTCATTTAGCACAAGTGCAGTCCGCATGCCATGCAGCCAGGAAGGGAGATGACAGGGCTCTGAGATGAGGGCAACAGGGCATGTGCTAGGCCGGCTCAGCGTGTGCCCAGGGAGGCTGCCACAATTCAACGCCTTGAAGGAAGCACATTTGGGCAGCCCGACCCTGCTGTGGAAAGGATTCAAGGAGCTTGCCGGATGGATTAAGGGCCAGTGTAACTGCAGGCAGGTGCAGGAGGGACATGGTGCACAGGAAGCCCTCAGCCATGCTTGTCCCAACCCCAATTAAGGCCAGAATCACGGTTCTTTAGCTTTTCAAATGCAGCTCCCACATCTGGGCCAGTCTATGACTTTCCCTGTGATATTTTGGTCACCTGATAAGGGGAAGAGAATACAAGAGCTGGGAACATGAAGTTAAGAGAATAATTCTATAAACTGGGCCCATTGTCCTGACCCCCACATGCTTTCTTTCCCAAGAAGCAGTTTACCTGCAGCCCTGCCTGGCTTAAGTGGACAGGCTGTGTCGCATTCCTCAGCAAACTACCTGTTATCTGCAGGAGAAATGCAGGCCCGAAATAATGTCGATAAGAGGAACCAAGTTACCCTGAAGGGGGAGACTTTGTGACCCTCTTCACAGACCAGATCCCAGAACTCAGGGAGATAAGGATAATTTCTCCTAATCATAAAATCTGTAAGAATTTATGGTTAAAAATCCAATTAGAACCAGTCAGCACAGGCCAAGTGACCTGGAGTTGTCATGGATGGCAGTGAAGACTTGAAAGTCTTCTGTCAGTCAAAAGTCAAGAGGTAGACCTGGATATGATTCTCTGAAAACTTCTCTAAAACTGGGGTGCAGGAGAGGCATGCTGTCCCTCTCCTCTGTAAGAGGACCACTCTCCCTTAAGAGTGTCCCCTTTCCCCTGTCCTATCCCTTCTAGTAAAACCATGCCTGTAACATGTCTGAAATCTTTCTGACAAGAATGGGGGTTTGAAGGAGGGTCTTTGCACAGCCTCAGTTTCCTGGAAGGCCCCAGCCCTGTAACAACTCCATCTTCTGGCACTTGGCATTGGTTAATGCGCCCACACACACTGACTCACTGCAAGTACACACCATACTGCTGCTCTTGTTCCCAACCCTTTCTCGCCAGGCTCTTTGTCCTGTGCTCATGAAATGGTGCAGGGGTCCTGACCCAGGTGGTGGGGTGGGGTTCTGGATAGGATGGTGTGTATGTTGGGGTGTTCTTGGTACCAGCCCAGGCCTTCTGTCTGCTCAGCCAGAGCTGCTATTCCAGGGTGGCCTTGGAGGTGTCGTGGCCCTGGTCTCTCTAGGGTGTGAGGAACAGGCTAAGAGCCCTGCAGCTCTGTCCTCAAGGGGTCATCTGCCCTAGAGACCCTCTTCCACAACATGCACTGCCCAGCACTGTGGGGGGAGGCCAAGGCTCACCTGAAGCATGTGCAGCCCCAGCACCATGCAGGGTCTCAGCCGAGGGAGTGCCAGGATGCACCAGTGGGTGCTGGACCAGGTCTGGCTTCTGCCTCATCCTCACCCTGATCCCACCCATGGCCTTGGGACTCAGAGAAGGAGGTGGGAACAGGCTGGTTCCCTGGGCATCAGGCCTATGCAGTGTCTTCCCCATGGAAACTGGCTACCTGCTGCCCTCTTGGCAGAGCAGTGCTCTTTCCCTGGGACCCAGTCCTTTTTCATTTCTTACACCTCCCACCAGGAAGGCAGGCCAGAGGCCAGGGGTAACCCTAGGCTAAGATGGACTCAGAACCAGGGAGCCATCCTCCCATCTGTGCTCATTCCCACTCTGCAGGGCTTCTTCAAAGAATCTGTGCTGGCCTCTTGCTTGGGTGGGGTGGCCCTCCCCTCGCTGCCCTGTTTCCTCTGTGCAGCTGTCAGTTCCCTCCTTCCAGGCGGCAAGGTTGCAAGGCCTCAAGGACACTGGTCTCCCCCGTGATACTCCCCATCCAACACCCCCAGGCCAGGTCCCCTGGCTGTGTGAGCAAACCAGAGGAGTTGGGATCCCTTCACATAAACATTCTAAATGAAGAATCCAAACAGGCCTCTCACCAAAAGCGAGAACAAGAAAGCGAACTTGCCAAGGCTGTGGTTGTGCCTACCCCTTCCACCTCCCCCCGCCCCGGCCCCCGTCTCTGCCTGGCCCCTACCTGGCTCTGCAAGGCCTGGGTGGTCTCCCCGCTGCCCACAGCTCCCACTTGCCCTTCCAGGCTCCATGGAAATCCCTTCTCTGCACCTCAGGCAGATGCAGTGGCTACTGGTCACTCTCAGACTCTGGTCAGACTAGAATTCCAGACTCAGTCCCGCGGACTCTTGGGTGTGTTCCTGGAGAGCTGACCCATGTCCCCTAGTATGTGGGAGAAGAGGAGGCTCAGGAGCCTCAGGGATCATAGGACCACCCACTCTCACTGCTCAGTCCCCAGAAACAGGGCTGCCCAAAAACCCAGTCCAGGCAGGACCCCAGCAAGGAAAAGTCCATGCACCCCCGTTGCCAGACTAAATCCCATCACTGGAGGAGGGGGAAAGGAGCAAAGGCGTGTCCCAACACCAGGCATGAGTCTGGGAGCACCTGGTGAGAAGTGGAACATCCCCAGATAGGAGACTTGTGCCTTTGTTGAGGAAATGGATCCTGAGCATGGCAAGTAACCAAGCCCTGCAGGCCCACCTGGGGGAACAGTGTCCCCTTTGACAACCCACCGGAGACAGTGATGGAGGAAGGTTCAGAGGACTCCTTGATCTAGCCTCAGGGTGAACCACTACAGAGACCATCCCCTAGGGCACACCATGCAGGGAACACCACAGTGGTGTCCCACATGACACACTGATGTGGGTGGTGGAGTGCCACTTGCGGTAGCTCCTCCTCTGCACATGCTGGATGCCTTGCCCTGAACACAGACCCCATCCTGTTGTCAGAGAAGGAGGTGACTTGGGGGCATCACCATCAAACCCAAACCAGGTGCAGCCCAGTGTTCACCCCAGGGGCAGCAGCAACAGGAACAGGCATTTGCTAAGGCTACCACACGCCTGCACTGAATGCTCATCTCCAAGGACCCTAGGAAGCCCGGATGGTGACACCTTGAGATTTATTTGCAGCACTGAGAAGCCACACATCAGGGGGCATGCAGGTGGAGGCAAACCTAGGGCCACCTTGCAGCAAACTACCTGCAGGGGCCACCACTCCCTGGTGGCCTATGTGACATAGTGGGGGTTCCGTGAAGCTGTGTAGGGCTGGTCCAAGAGCCCAGGGATCTCCACAGGCCCAGCCTCCTCCTTTCTTCTTGAAGGACCCTAGTTCCATCCTTTCTTTTCTTTTGTTTTTTTTAAGAGAGAGGGACAGTGAGAGAGACAGAGAAAGAGAGAAACAACTTTATTTAGTTTTTCACATGGCCTTAGTTGCTCCAACACTTAGTTGTGTTCGTGGTGCTGGGGTTTGAACCCGCGTCCTCGTGCTTGCCAGGCAAGCGCAGGAACCGCTGAGCCACCGCTCCAGCCCCTAGTTCCATCCTTTCCAGAAGAGAAGATACCCACCTACTGTGAGCAGGGGGCGATGCGGCTGGGACGCTGAGGGAGGGGTCCGTGGGTGGACTGCTCAGGGCCACCTGTACCCTGCTGGAGTGCAGTTCTCCCCTGGAGGGCCTATGATGGAGAGGGCTCAGAGGAAACCTCGGCCCGAGCCAACACATAAAGGACAGAGTCCTGTTGTACTCCCTCAGCTCTCCCATCAGCCCTGCCTCGCCTCTAGGCCCACATCCAGCCCCAGAACCCCTGTCTGTGAGCAGGGCCAGGCAGCCCTCACAGTGAGAAAGCGAGGCTCAGAGCTGGTAGGAGCAGAAGCACTGGTCCCAGTGTGTCTTCCTGATAACAGGGACCCAGGATGGCAGGCAAGGTGCAACATCACCTCTAACCTGGGCTAAAGGTAACCATCTGCCAGCTGTGGCCACAACTTTGGGTCTCAGAATCAGCAGATGGATGCCCACTACTATGCACGTCACCATGGGGAGCAGCCTTATAGTGTAGGGCACCCCAGCACCCACCATCCCTGCCCTAGCACCCACAAGGTAAGCAACTCTTGCCAGAATTCTCAAGAAACCTGGGAAAGAAACTGCCCACAACATTTGACCTGTGATATGATTTTCTATCCAGACAAATTAGCAATTCATAAACATTCACAAAATTACATGTTTTCTTCCCATGAAAAACACCAAGTGCACCTCGTGCCTGATCCTGGCATTCTGATGTTCAGCTGCGTGGTCAGGCCTCACATTGTCGACACAAATTAACAGTCCTGATACGCGTCGGCATGATTACATTCCCACCAGCTTTAGGGGACTGCAGACCCAGATTCCAAATAAGATGCGAGTTCACTCAACTGAAACTTGCAGTATTAGATTTATAATAAACAGAGAGAGGTCACGCGGCTATGCCATTCTTGAAAGAAAAGGAAATTGAAAGAAAACACTAGAACTTTATTCAACTCAGCCCTGTACTCTGTCGAATGCAGGCACCATTCAGAGTCAAGAGCATCCCCAATCCCCAAACCTTTGGTGCCCTAGGAGCACCCACCACATCCTGACAGCGGCCACTGTGGTGTGCTCCTTGCCCCCGGGTCAACCCTACCTCACCTTTGCACTGTTGACAGTCTACCTGAGGATGGCCAGCCTGCGCCTTTTTCTTCCAACCTGGAGCTCACAGGACTGCTCGGCTCACCCCCAACTCTGCTCAGTGCAGAGCCCATAAAGGGAGCTTGCAAAGTAAGTCAGTGATGACCACATTGTTTGTGTCTGCATTTGGAGTAAGAAGAAAGGGACTGAACCAACTCTTTCCTAAAACACGAATAGGGATGGATCTGGTTCCAGGTGGTGAGGGATGTCTGACCCATTAGGCAATTTGTTGTTAGCATCTGATAAAGTCGTGGCTGCAGAACGCATCTGTGCACACCACCATGTCCAGGGCTGCATGTGGTCCATGAGCTGATGAGAGAGGCCAGGCCCCAAAGGATATAGCCTCCTACTCTGAGCTCCTACTCTGAGGAGTTTGAGTTTCAGTAACAGAACATAAGCAACAGTGTCCTGAGCTGAAGGGGTCATCTTTGCTACCTGGCCAAAAGGTAGACAGGACAGTTCATTCTTGGGGAAGTTTAACCCCTGAACCTAGGGGCAGAGCAGCACCAAGACCGCAAGCTAGACTCTGACCACGCTGAGCCAGAGGAAGCAGGACAAGAGGGAGGACTTGCACACTGGGGGTGGGAGTTGAGCTGAGGTTCCTGCTAGGCAGGAACATGGAGAAAGTTTCCTAAGCATCCTGAAAAAAAAAAAAAACTCATTTGCCTGCAGCTTTCCGAAAGGCGCATTAAGACTGCAAAAGCCAGACAGCCTGGCTCAATGAGTTCTGTCAACAGGCGACTCTGAATTTGGCATCTGCTTGGAAATCATCCGTGGCTGAGAGCACCAGGTGGTGCAACCGCTTCTCCTGCCAGATTCTGTAGGATAGAAATTTCTAGAGCCATACTTTAGCACCGAGGGGAAACAGGCTTGAAAAAGACTGTGGCTTTACAATAACCAAACCCAGGTGCAGCCAGAGCCCTCCCAATCAGTCTCTAGGCTGAGGAAACAGAAATGGGTTGTTCCACCTAGTGCCAGCCCTGGCCCTAAGCCCCCTCTGCGCCTATGTGCCATGGGCCTGGCTGAATCTGCACTCACAGCCTGAGATGCAAAGGCAGAAGACATATACGTGTGCACACACATCAACATACATGTTGCCACACATGCCTAGACATCCCACACCTCCACCCAGGTGCACACACATGAAGAGATGCATACAGTGACAGGCAGAGAGCATGTTCATCCATCTGCCTGCAGGCATGTGTGGCCAGGCTGCTGGTGTGGCCTGATCTGCTGCTGTCACTTGTCCATGCTCCTGCATGTGCAGCCCCTCTCTCCACAATGCCTTTCCCACCTTCTCAGCCTCAGGGTGAGGGCTAAGGACAGGGTTAGGATTAAGGATAGGGTTAGAGACATGAGTCATCTATCCCAGACATAAGGATCAAGGGAGACACAAGTGTCTGGAGTTTCTGAAAAGCTGGGAAACATTTTTCTCACAATTTTCTGTTTAGATTAACTGACCAGCTGTAGCCAGATAACCTCCAACTCTGTGAGTCTTGCATCAGTGTGGGTCCATTTCAGGAACCACAGGCATCCCTCTTCACAAAGGGGCCAGGGTCTCCTCTCCACAAGGCTGATCTTGACATCCAGCAGTCAGACTCATAGCTATTCAGGGCCCAGCACCCCCAGAAATGTTGCCTTATCTGGGCCCAGAGGCCCTATCACTCTGCCTGCAACTCCCCATCAGGGCCAGCCCTCTGAGAGTCAAGGGATCCCATCAGCCTCTGGAAGCAACACCTTTCCAGGTCCCATCATTAACCCCTGAGCCACCTTGAAGCAGGTTGAAAGAATTTCTGACCCTCATACCAGCAAAAGGTGAGTGGTGGATTTGACCCCCAAGCTACACAGGGAAACTGAGGCCTCAGAGGGGGCAGACCAACAGCCATCCACCTATACTTGGGGGAGAGGTGGTCTCCTCCCTCAGGCCTCTGATACCTGACTCCTCATGCTCCACGTGGTTGGATTTGCCCTGCTTTCTCCCTAGCTCTCCTCTGGGATGGTGAGCTACCCATCCACGCTGGCTTCCTCGATGGGACTGGAGGCTTGTCCTGCCTACCTGTGGGCTCTTCCTCAGAGCAGACAACAGAAAGGGCAGGGCAGGGTGAACCACACAGGGCAGCCTCCTTCTCTCCTCCTTTAACTGACCATCTTGAGTTACCCTTTGAAGAGGATCAGTTTGTCCAGGAGACCAGCGTTAGATGCCCTCTGAGGGTCAGCCCACCCTCTCTGTCCATGGGGCTCAGTTAGGCCAACTCTGTCCTTTGTCCTTAATTGGGTACATGATCACACCTATTGATCATCACTTTCCCTGGGCTGCAGAGGTTGGCACAGGGCCAGTCATGTGACCCGATGGTGAGAACAAACAGGACACAGGAAGCAGATCCTTGAAGGTCAATGGAAGCACCTATCTCGCCCTGTCCCTGACTGCAGCTGTATCTACTCTCCAGCTGTCTTTGCCAGCCATACTCCATTGTCCTTACAGCAGTTTGGCTTAAGAGACTGATACTTCCAACTGAAAGAGGCATGATTTATATTAAAATATTTCAATATTCACCTAATAATGAGCATGAATGCTTTAGCCCAAGAAACATATACATGATAGTGGAAATTTTGACCAACAAGACAGTCATAGATGTACTCAATGCACAGGTGGCAGTCCAGTGTAGAGCGCAATCCACAAGCCATGGGTGAGAATTCTCTGCAGCCTGTCACACAGACCGTCCATAGGTTCTGAGGTGGGCCTGGAGTATGCACCCTCACCAGCTCCTGGCACTTAGCAGTGTTTGGTGACCAGGGTCTGGCCTTTCTGCTGCTGGGTCAGGGTGTAACCTGCAGGCAATCAAGGCTTGGGTGTCACTGCCTGCCACGTGCCAGGGGTGTGGCCAGTAGATCCAGCCTCCACACATCCCTCAGGAGGGAGCCAGGGCCAGCAGGAGAGGCGCGTGTGTGTGCTAACCACAGCATGAGCAGGCATGTGCAGGTGTGCACATGGGATTGTGCACAGGTGCTGCGAGTGTGTGTGGGTATGTAGGAGTTTCTATAGTGTGTTGGTGAGCAGCTGTGTCCAGGGCTAGGGATAGGCTGACAACACGCAGGGGCCTCTGGGAACCGGCCCCAGCCTTCAGTTGCACAGTCTCACAGGGTCCAGTGCCCACAGCCTCACGGCTGCTCATGATGCCTTCTCAATCTGGTTTGTGCTGAGACATGCATTTACAAAGCAACAGAGCCTGGGCTCCCAGAACTCCACAGGAGGGTTCCTTCCAGGGGATGTGCACAGGCTTTACTCATGGTCTGGGGTCTCCATGAGTGAGTTCCTGTCCTCCAGGACCCAGCTCAGTGGGGATGTGGTGGGAAGAGCCAGGGGAAGGACTCTGGGAGCTGCCACCACAGCTGTGGAAGCAATCAGCACATGCTGCGCTGATGTAAAGGTTAGTACATAAATCAAAGGGAAATGTCAGATGCCTTTTAACACTGATTGAGATGTAATTTGGGGCAGGGGCTATAGGCAGGCACTACACTCACACAACCGTGGCGGGCTGCAAAAGAAATCATGTACTTCGTTTGTTTATACATCCATAATCACATCAAGATTGATCGTCCCTCCACTCCGGTGAATGCAGACACCTCTCCAGCATTCCAAGAAGGTGAATATTTATGGTTGGGTGGATCGATCTGGTGTTCCCTGAGATCAATGCACACTGAAGATGAGTCATAAACATGATGTCTGGGTCTAACAGAACTTTCCAGATGCCCTGGAGAAAAGCTTATGTGGAGTCAACCTGAAGGGCTGAGGCCTCAGACAGAGGTTCAGCTCCACAGTGCAAACCCAGGTCAGACCCAGACCCCACAGGGTCAGACCTCCCATGGAGCACATATGTCCTGTGTCCCCAGCGCAGGCTCCCACACCCACTCTGGCCATCTGCAGCTCCAGTCCCAAATGGATGCTCAGAATAGTGCTTGAGTTCCCCAGGGTAGCCCCAGGTGCTTCTTGCTGAAGAATCTGGGTGGCTCTCCAGCATCTGGACTTGAGGCTCTGGACCTCATCTCCACTACATGAACCCCACTGACCACAGGTGTCCATCCAGGTGTGTGTTCTGCATATCAAGCTGTGTGTACATGCCAGTGGTCACCTGGCATACCTGGAATACATTCAACCTTTAGTTGACAATGAATTACTTTAAAATAATTTTTTTTATAAAGAGAGAGGGACAGTGAGAGAGACAGAGAAAGAGAAACAACTTTATTTAGTTTTTCACATGGCTTTATCTGCTCCAACACTTAGTTGTGTATGTGGTGCTGGGGTTTGAACCTGGGTCCTTGTGCTTGCCAGGCAAGTGCCGAAACCACTGAGCCACCACTCCAGCCCTAAAATAATTTTTTTAAAAAATTTGTAACCCTCCTTGGCCAATCTTTGACTTTTCAAAACAGTTCTTCATGTTTTAATATTTCTGTGACTTTAGTAAATAAAAGTGGCCTCGTCATCTCTTGCTGTGAGAGCCCTGACCATGCCCATTCCTCTCCCCAGAACTGTGTGTTCTTCAGCTTCCCTAGCCCAGGATGCCCTCCTGGGCTTCTGTTAGCCTCCCATGCAGCCTGTGCTCTGTCTTGTCTGCCAGAAAAGGCCATGAGTCCCTGTGCTACCTGGTCCCTCCCTCTCCAGGCTCAGCCAGTCCCCTGTGCTCTGAGACTCAGTAGGAAGCTGCCTCTTACAGGAAGGCTGCTCTGACTTCTCATCTCCAGGCTGGGTTGGAATCCCTCACTTCAAGCACCCACTGGGAGCCCTGTTACTCACCACGAGGGTTGCCATCAGCACCTTCCTTCCCCTGGGCCCAGAGCCAGCCCTGGAGCACTGGGGTGGTCTGCTTCATCCCCATCTCGCTTCACTCTAGGGACCTCCGATTGTCACTTATACAATCTTCAACCAGAGGAACTCCAAGTTGTTTTAACTGTCTAACTGGACTTAAAAAAAAAAAACTGCCTACATGAAATACACAGGGACATGAAAAATTAAAAGCAAAAATAGAAGAATATATCATGAAAACCCTGGCCTATGAAAAGCCGGTGAAGCTGTCTCACATCGACTCAGACACCAAGGCAAATCTTCATCTCCTTTCCTGGAGACAAAGGGACACGTCCCAATAATAAACCCTAACTCTTATGCAGCTTTGAAATAAGTGCACAGTGACTGAGGCTGACCAGAGGCAGATGGAGGACAGGGGAGACTAGATGGGCTGACATTCCAGCCAGAACCCCAAACACAGAGTGGCTTTTTTCACAGCCACGTGGAGCATTTCTAAGTGGATCACAGAAAGCCCCCACACAGCAGGGCAGCAAATCCTGCAGGACAAAGCAAAGCAGAGCTCAAAAGGACACTTTACAGCCTTCACAGAAGAGAGGCTGAAAGGACAGTTTCAGTAGTCCTGAGCAGGCTCAGCATGTTTGCAAATTCCCTTTCACTTGCCCAGTCTCCCTGGTTGGGTTCTGACTTGGTTGGAGAAAACCCAAAACAGCCTCTCCAGTGGACTGCCAGGCATGGCCCTGACCCCTGCTCCCAGGACATGCTGGCAGCAGGGATTATGTGAGCGAAGGATGGAGCAGTCACCAGTGCAGAGGGATCTGGGTTTCAGGTAAAGGGATCTTGCTCTTCAAGAACAATGTAAGAGAATCTGGTGTTGTGATTCCCAATCAAGGTTGCATCTCGAACCTCGGGAGGCCTTGAGAATGTGAGGGGTTTCCAGTTTTGATTATTGTTGCTGGTTCTGGCAGAGTGGATCTGGGGTGGGGAGGTGTTAAACATTCAGCAACAAACGAGATTGCCCCCATGCAACAAAGAACAACCATCTCAGCATGCCAGTGCCCCCTCCTGAGAAACTGCCACACTACAGGAACCAAACAGGAGCCGCAGGTGTGGCC
The DNA here is from genome assembly GCA_004027875.1 of Aplodontia rufa. Lineage (NCBI taxonomy): Eukaryota > Metazoa > Chordata > Mammalia > Rodentia > Aplodontiidae > Aplodontia > Aplodontia rufa. The sequence goes on from PVKS010010997.1 coordinate 34,224, forward strand.
CATGTGCAGCCGAGCTTCTCCACTCCTCGATTCTGTTTAAAGTGAGCCAGAGATGTGCTGTTGGCAACTAAGGGTCACGCCTGATGCAGACTCTAGCCCGGCCCCCAACCACCACCATGGCTCCATTACTCATTTTTACCCATTACCCAAACAGATGTTCCCAGAGGTTGGCCACTTTTTTCCCCCAGATATTTCTCCATTTTTTTCCTGCGTCTCACATGTCCTCCTGGAATCTGATCCCATCTTCCTGCATTTGTTGGAGGACATTCTTCCTGCCAGGGGTGATCTGATAGCTCAGTTCCAGCCAAAGGCATCTCCTGCTCTGTCTCTGTTCTGATCCAAAAGTGAGGATACCCAGTGAGGTGGCTGTCCTGGAACCTTCTGGTCAGTTCCTGCCTCTTATCATTCCTGGCATTTTCCTCTGACATTTTATTTAGAAAACTTCAAACATGTAGGGAAGTTAGAAGAATTTTACAGTGCACACTAACAGACTCACCTCTCAGTGACAATCGCTACATCTTACTACATTGGCTGTGTTAGTGCAGTCCCTCCATCTACCCAGGAATCCACCTAATTCTTCAAGAATTTTGAAGTATGTTGCACAATCTGTACACATCACCCTACACCATTCAGCAAATGTGTCATTAACGGGAGCTTAATGTTTGTGCACACAGGGGTTTTTTTGTTTTGTTTTCTGAGGTTTGTTTTGTTTTGTGTTTTAGGTAAAATTTGCCTAGAATGAAATGCACAAGCACAATTTTAAGTGTACCATCCTGAGTTTGGATAAACACATACACTTCATGGCCCAGACTAAACAGAGATGTGAAACATTTTCATAACCCCAAAGGCTGCCTGGAGCCCCTCAGTGGGCCCAGCCCCCACCTGGCACTGGCCTGGTAGGCCCTGCTTTCCTTCTCATCAGAGCAGTTTTTGCACTCTGGAACTTCAGTGCACAGAGGGATTTCCTGTACCTGGTTTGAGGCTCATCCACACTCATGAGTGATCCTGCTCATAGCTGGGTGGTGGCATTTTGGCCATTTTTGTGGGTCTTCTGTCTTTGTCTCAATTTCTATCCCCAGGGGCGTTTGCTTGTGTCCTGTTGTGTGGCACTAGCTTGTTTCCCATCACGTTGCACTAGTGAGAACCCTGACAGTACTGACAGCAGAGATGACATCCTGGCCCCGGTGCGAAGCATTCAGTTTTTCATTGTGAAGTGTGTTATTTGCCGTTGAGTTTTAAAGACTGGCGAATGCCTTGTCAGATTGAGGGAGTCCTTCTGCCCTGTAATGGCAAACCTTCAGCTATCATTGTCCTTATTCCCCTGTATGTGATGTGTCTTCTTGAAGTTAGCCTAACCCAGAGAGTCAAGGGTCGAATGTCTTCACTCATCTGTGGAGGCTGGAGCTAGACCCTGGCCAGAGTGACAGGTGGTCAACTCTCATGTATTAAACCCAGCAAAGGTGTCGTGACACACAACCTAGGGCATTCATAGAGATGTATTGGGAAGGAGTGGAGAGGGATGGGTTAAGGGTGGGAAATTAGGGTGGGCTCTAGGGGGTAAATCTAATTTTCAGAATATATACATATCATATTGTTTCATTGGAAACATTTTGGTAGTACAACAATTAAATTTCTTGACAAAAAGTGCTCCTTTAATCATTTTTTTCTATTTTATTTTATTATCATGTGCCTTGGTGTGGCTTTTTGCACATTTGTTGTGGTTGGGGCTCACTGAGCTTCTTCAGTCTGTGAATTTCTTGTCACTGCTCTGTCAAATTTGGAATTTTGAGCCATTCTTTCCTTAAAAGCTTTCTCCGCCCACCTGCCCACTTGGGTTCCTCCCATGCAGGCACACCAGGTGTTGGAAGTCAATCCTGGTTCCTGGGCATTGTGACAACTTGCTCATTGCTTGCTGTCTAGCTTCACTTAGAGCAGTTCTGTTGTTCTGATTTCAAGTCCACCCACCTGTCTTCTGCAGAGCCTCATCTGCTGCTAATCCTATCCTTCTTCTCATCCCAGATATGATCATTTTCACCTCTGGAAATTTAACTTGGGCCTTTTGTGAACCTTCACTGTGGTTACTTAACTTCTACAAGCACATAAATCAGTTATAGTAAGTGCTCAGTGTTCTGTTAACTCTAGTGTCCATGCCAATTCTGGGCAGCTTTGATTGATTGATTATTCTCTTCACTGTGAATCATGTTTTCCTGCTTTTTGTGAGTGCTAGCTTTATCTGGATGCCAGGCATTGTGAATTCTGCTGTTAGATTTTGGACAGTGTTGTATTTCTTCAAATAATCTGTGCTTGTTCTTCAAAATTCCTCAGCCATTATCTCTTCAAAGTTTCCTTTCTCTAATTTTTCCCTGTGAAAACTCAGGTCACACAAATATCACAGCATTTTAGTCTATCATCTATCTACCTATCATTTATCTCCATATTTACCTATCATCTGTCTTCAGTCTCTATATTTATCATCTATCTATTTTATTCTTGGTAATTTATTCAGATCAGTCTTCCAGTTATTAATGCTTTTTCTAATTATATCTAAATTGTTTTTAATTTCAACCAATGTATTTTTCATTTATGAAAGTTTTCTTGTGGGGAGAGTGTCTTTTCCATCATATATTGTCTTTTATGATGTTTTAAACTACCTTCTTTCATGCATTTGTTTAAATTTTTTCTTAATATTGGGCATTTGTTGATTCTTTTGTCTGAATTTCTTGAAGACATAATCTTTCCACTGCAGATTTTTGCACACTATGTACATCTTCCTCATGGAGTTTGCATATTGTCATTGTGAGCTTACCCAGTAGCTTTATCTGGATGCCCTGTCTGGCCTGGCTGAGGGTATATTCCAGGGAGGTCTGCACCCCCTCCTGCCAGGAACCCTGGCGAAGGGGTTCAGTGGTGGCCTTACTTCCCCGACTCCTCCCCTGAGTGCTCCTCACCTCGTGGTGTATATTCTTGGCCTAAATCCACTACCACAGCTTCCTCATTATCATTTTCAGCAGAAACCTTTCACCACCAGAGTCCAAGCCAAAGCAGGCACCTGGGGACCTGGGCAGGATGCCAGGTGGGGGCCAGCAGATCCAGCCCTGCCTATAGGAATCCCTGCCTCATCTTTCCACAGACTGGGGTTTCACACTGAGAAGAGCTGACCACCAGCTTACACATATCTAGCAGGACTTTCAGCTCTATCTAGAATTTTTTCTAGTTTGTCAAAACTAAAATTGAAAAACTATTGATAAGGAATTTGCTGTGGATTAGAAATGACTTCTAAGTCATTTATATCAAAAGTGCATTTAGGACAATTAGTCCACAGTATTGGTGAAAGCATGTGTTCACATTTTACAGTTAAGTATGCTGAGGCCCTGAGCAGTCCCCAGGGACTTGTGACACGAACAAACCCCAAACCTTCAACCTGATCTTGGATTACAGGTAAGGTATGCTCATGGTGCAGACAGCAAAGTCACTTAGCCCTCAGTGGAGGGGAAAGAAGCCCACATATAAAGTTTCCAAGTGCTTATTCGTCACCTATCTACACCAAGAGAAAACCAAAAGAAACTTCAACAACTTCAACAAATACAACTGATTAAGGACCAAAAATCATTTGCCGAAAACCAAGATACCCAAATGATAAAATCTTGGATTCCCCTCTGTACAAAGCCCATGACTCCTAAATTGCATTCTGAATTCATGGATTCCACCGGTCTGTCCCAAATGTTCAGTGCATCCAAGCAGGTAGGCTGTGGAGAATAGCGTGACACATCTGTACCTTCAAAGGATTCAAGTCCAATCAGAAAGAAGAGAGGTAGAACAAAGCCCAACATCTGGAAGGGATGTTAGCGGATGAAATCCAGCCCCACCCTAAGGACTGTAGTGACAGTTCTTTATTACTCTAAAGTGTAACATTTGTTTTAGACTTTTTAGATAACAGAGTATAAAATGCAAGTCCCCTAGTTAGACTCCTGTACTTGTCAGCTCTTGTCACAATAATGTTGAAATAATGCCCCCTCCCTCTTGGCCCCTCTTTCTTTATGGCTCAACAACAGCCCAGGCCAAGGCTGGAACTCTGTTTTAAGTACAGGTAACTACGCTCTGCCTTCTCGTGGCTGGGCCCCGCTGCAGGAGGGTTTTTCTGGGGTTCAGGCTGCAGGGTGCAGCCCCCTAGCAGAGGGTCTATCTACGCAGCCCGCAGAGGTTAGGCTGCAGCCAAGCTGCACATTACTCCAATTCTGTTCTAACACCCTATGTTTAGGTGGGCTACACGATCAAGTCCAAAGCCAGCGAGTGAGGAACAGCCTCTCCATAGAGGTCAGGGCCAATGTTTTTGAACAATTTAATCTGCCTCACCTCCTGTTCAAAATCCAAACCCCAAAGACAATCACCCAGCACACTCCAGGCCACTTGGTTCTTATTGCTCTGCAAACAAAGACCTATAATTCCATCCAATTTTTGGTACATAAATTGGATCTCACCCTGAGCTTTCTCCCAGCAGCCCACCACAGCACCCATGTGAATGTTTGCTGAGCTCTATGCTTGTGCATTGGGAGATGACAAAGAGGAGCAGGCACAGCCTCTGCTCCCCAGAACAGTTCTAGCAGGCATCTGTCTGTCTGTTTGGTCTGGCTTCCCCCACAGAGAATTGGAGGAAATTTTTTCACTTCTCAGTTTGAGAGAACAGGACTCTCCTGTGTACTGAGTCTCACCACATCCTGGGCCTGTGATCTGCCTGATCTCAGCTGAGCCCCCCACCAGCCTGGGAGGTCCACCCTGTCATGGCTTTGCCACAGAGAAGCCAAGAGATATGTTCCCAGATCACAGAGTGGCTTCCAGGAGAGCTGCATTCAGCCCCAGCCCCTGTGGCCATGGCTCTCCTGCTGGTGGCCTCTCTCCCAGATGAAGAGTTGGGTACTTGCTAGCAGCTATGCTGTCCCTGGTTCCAGGTGCAACCACAAGCTGTGGAATCTTAGCTTGGACTTGGGGTGGGGGGCAGTTACATGGCCAGAGGGACTTGGTCAACTCACTCACAGATCCTGGGGAAATACAAGGATGGGTCAGGGCAGGACAGCTATGCTAAGGACTGTAGCAAGGGAAAGGAAGGTACATGGGAGATGGCACCCATTGCCTCCTCCCCATTTCTTGTCCCTAAGCTTTCACACCAAAGCTGTCACACCCAGGTTGTGATGACTCACACACTGCCCAGAAAACAGCTTTTTACTGGAGGATGACATTTGCTAAGCAGCGGGCAGGGAAACAGGTTTAAAGTCTGACATAGGACTCAACCATAAAAAGACAAGTAATTCAATATAAAAAGAGGCAAAGGATTTGCATGAACATTTCTTCAAATGACCAAGAAGCTCATGAAGCAATGATGAAAATCAATACCACATGAGTTACCACTACACACCCACTAGGCTGCTATAATTTTTTTAAATTAAATAACAAAGGTTGGTAAGGGTGTGGAGAAATTGAGAAGCTCGGATATGGATGGTGAATTAGAAAATAGTGCATCAGGCTTAGAAAACAGTTTGGCATTTTCTGAAAAGGATGAATAAAGACTTCCCATTCCTAGGTATATAGGAAATTGAAAATAGGGACTTTTACATGAATGTTCATAGCAGCATTATTAAATATGGCCAAAAATGCAAATGACCCAACTGTTCATAGACAAATGAATGAAAAAACAAAGTGTAATATCCACACGGAGAATATCAGCCAGAAAAGAGTGTGGACCTGCCTTGGAGCCCACTCAAAGGTGACGAAGCCCCACACAAAGCCCACTCATATGTCACAGCCAGAGTCACCAACCCCAGTCAGAAGGTACATCAGCAGTTACTGGGAGTGTGGTGCGTGGTGCTGTTCCCAGGTACAAGGTTTCCTTTTCAGGTGATGAAAATGTTCTGGAATTCAGTATTTGTGACGGTTGTATCCATTGTACTATACCAAAAACCACTGAGTTTCACTTCAAAATGGTGGGGTTTACGTTGTGTGAGTTGAACCTTAATTTTTGAATTGCGCACACACCCACACCCTGATCGAGGGTGAAGTCACTGGGCACAGCCCTCACCGCTTCGGAAACTCTGACCCTGTCACCTCTCTGAGCCCAGTTCCTTACGCCTTAAATAGGGCAATAATGGATCACTCTCAAGGGTGTTGCGCCCTGAAGTGAGATAAGGAAAGAAACACCCTGGGTTATTGTGCTAAGTAACCGAGATAATGCATGCAATGTAACACCAGACGCAAAAACAGGGCCATTTAAGAAGTCACCTGGCCCAGTTCCCATCGCACCTGTGGGTGATTTCAGCCTGACATCTGGCAGTTGGCCGTAATCCTTCCCGGTTCCCACGGCAAATCCCTAAGCCTTACCCTGACTGCGCGTGGTCACTTACACAGCTGCTCTGCAGCCTCAAACCCACACGGCACACCTGGGGCCAGGTACCTGTCCCTCCACCAGCCTTCCTGCAGCCAGAGGGAGCCTCCGACTCACACCACGCCCCACCCCGCGTCCGCAACCCCTCAGGAAACTCTGCAAGGAGTCTAGCCTGGAGCCAAATGCGCAGCTCCCTGGGCCACCCAGCAGCTAGCGGCTCTGAGCGCCCTGGACTCCAGCTTAACTGCGCCTCCGCGGCAGCAAGCAGCGCTGTCTGGTGCTGCACCGCTCTGTACGCCCTAATGAATCAGCGTCTCCTCGCCCTCCTCCCGGCTAGAACGTGCAGCCTGGTGCAGGGCTGACCTGGGCGCCGACCCTTAGGTCGCGGGTGCGCGAGAGGACTGCCGTGGAACCAGCTTTGTGAACCTGTCCCCAGACTGCGAAACGAGGGGCGAGTTCTCGAGGTGCTGCACGGGGCCCACCCAGGTGGCGAAGCGCCTGATGGGAACCCGTCCCCGCCTGCGCAAGCCGGGGCAGGGTGGGACTCGAGGGGCGGCACTTTCCTGTTCATCCCACCCTCTCGCTTAAGACTGGCGAAACGCGTCCGCACATCTGTAGTCTCCCTCTATGAGCATGCGCGCACCTGCTCTCCGCAGGTGAGGCCAAAGGGTGCGCGGACGCACCACTCCACCAGGCGGCAGCAGAGTGTCAGGGATGTGCCGCATCTTAGGCGCTGGAGCCGGGCGCTGGTGGTGTAGTGGGCAATGTGGCCACCTAGACCACGCCCAGACCCCCCTCCAGGAAAACAACCTGGTCGCTGGCCCTGAGTCCGCCCATCGTTCCTGCCACGCCCATGTCACGCCCCTAGTGACGACGCCCTAGCCCTGGCCTCGACTCGCGGGCCTCCGGACCTGCCCGAGGCACGCCCACCTCTCGCGTCACGCCCCTTCCAGGCCACGCCCACATGCTGACAGACTGGGGCTGGGGCTGGGGTCAGTGGGCTGGAGTGGGGAGAGGATGGCATCCAGGGCGTAGCAGCGAGGGCTGATTTCGCTGCTTCAGACCTTTTCAGATCACTGGACATTGGTTTTCTCATTGATCCTTACGGCCATCCATTTTGCTGAGACTTAGAGAGACAGAATGGTAGAAACAGGAGGCACCAGACCTAAGCTGGAGTCCAAGGTGTGAGTAACCCCTCCAGGACAGGTAGGCTCTGACTCCATGCCAGGTGGGCCCTGACACCAGGCCCACATGAGCACTTAACTCCAGGCCAGATGGGCACTGACCCCCAGTCCAAGTGAGGTTGGTGCTGACCCAGCAAAGCTCCAGCCTGACTTCCTCTCTAATCTGGGAATGATGAGTCTGGAAGACAGCTATCCTGTGAACACCAGGGCTCAGACACAGGACTCAGACCAGGTCAGCTCTCATTTGCTCACCTTTCTATCCCCATTGCCCTTTGAGAGTGTCTGATCAGAACTAGAGGTATTCACCCTCATCCTAGCTGAGAGGGTCCCCAGGCTAGGGTTCTTAGCTACAGCCTGGAGTGGCCAGGCAGGGTGGAAGCCAAGGGACCCCTGAGAGAGTTCCCAGGAAGGCCATGCTCTCTTGCCAAGTCTGGGTTTGGAAATGCACAGACTGATCCTAACAGGTCTCCCCGGAGTGTCCACTCCTGGTGGGAACCCATTTGCACATTGTTTTGTACTAAAACACAGATGTCCTCTGGCATGGAATGCAAAATTACCATGAAATTCTGTTTAAAAAACAGAAACGTTGGGGCTGGGACAGTGGTTCAGAAGTTACGGCATTTGCCTGGCATGTACGAGGACACGGGTTCGAACCCCAGCACCAGGTACACAACAAAGTGTCAGAGCAATGAAAGCCACATGAAAAACTAAATAAAATTGATTCTCTCTTTCTCTCTCTCCCACTGTCCCCCTCTCTCTCTCTAAAAAAGAAAAACAAAAAACCAGAAACAAAGAAATTTTGAACCTGAGATAGCCCATTTGAAGTTGTATCCACAGATCCTGGTGGATCCACCCATTTTGTGTCCTCTAATTTTAAAATTATGTCCAAAGAGCTGTTAGAGAAACTTCATGGAAAACGACCATCAGCCACTAACACTGCAGTAAGAATGAATTTTCCAGGGGCACATAGGGGCAGTAGAATCTGTGTGAGTCAAGAGGGTGAAATGTGGGGTTGTATCTTAAGGAGACCACCATGTGGAGTATGCCTGGAAGGACAAGCAGGGTGGGGTAGGAGCCCATCCAGGGCACCCAGGACATGCCACCTTCAGTCCCCTTTCCTGCAGCCCTCCCAGGCTCTGCAGCTCTACCACTCCTGGGGCCCAGACCCGCTATGAGAACAAGCTGGGCATTCAAGGACCCTTTCCTAAGGTAAGACTATGGCTGTGGCAAGACTACTGAACGCATCGACTAATGAAGAAGCCAGCAAGGCGCTAATGCTATAAGAGAACCAGAGCAGCACTCCCAGGAACAAGCACACAGCAGAGGACCCCATCCACCACACAGAATGAGCCTGCATTTCCAGGGACATGACTAGCTGGATTAGTCTCAGCTCTGTAAAATAGCCCAAATGAAAGGTGGCAAAACCCTGGAAAGCAGGAAACAACACAGAGAACATGTTTGCTCACTTTCAGAACACCCAGGGTAACTCAGGTCCCGAGGAGAGAGCCAGCCAGGCCCCTGGGGGAGGGGCACAGGCCCTGTCCCTCCCATCCCCATCCCACCACTCCCCTTTCTGTTTCCTCCTCCCCTCCCCTTCCCTTCTTACCCTTCCCTCACTTCTATGACCCCTCCTTTCCTGTACTCCACTCTCCCCTCCCCGTCCCCTACCAGCCCAAGCCTTCAGGACCTTCACCTTGCTATCTGGGCCCTCAATCACCTCCCCAAGAACCTGGTCACCTTCCTGTGCTTGGTGTCCCATGGGAAAAGGTCTGACTTGTGCTCTGGCTTTGCCCTTTACTGGCTGTGTGACTTAGAGGCCCACAGTTCTGAGCCTCAGTCTACACATCTAAGCTCCGGGTGGTCAAACAATATTGCCGCATGGCTGTGAAGACCAAGGTGGCTGTGGTCCTCCTAGCTGCCACCCTATCCCACCCCGTGGCCCTGGCTCAGTGACATGGGTCTCTCTCCCTTCTGCCCCAAAGCATTTCTAGCTCTGGATTTTCTATAAGATAATCCCTAAATGCCCTCCTGTGGCATCCAGTCTTCAGAGTTCCAATGGCCCCCCCTCCAGCCTCCACCCCACGCAGTATCCATAGCCCAGGTGATAGGCCAAGCTGCCACATACCCTCTACCAATGGGGCCATGATCCTGCATGTCTATCATTTAATCCTCTCCCCTGCCACAAGTGCGCATTGAAGAGTGGGTGTCTAACTCCCATCAGGATAAATCCCTATGTGGACTGCTGGGACAGACACACTCCTGGGAAGGGTGGTGTTTGGTGTGCAGCCTGGAATTACAGCAGCTATTTTGTGCCCATGTAGGAGAGCAAGCTTTGGAACGAGGCCGACCAGGCATAAGGCAGAGATTGAAGAAATTGGGTCCTTGAAAGCTTTACCGAGCCACTGGATCAAACCAACCCCAAACCCTCCCTGCCTCAGGATAGCCTCATGCACCAGCTTGTGCTCTTCTGGCACTTGGAGCTGTTCTGGCAGATGCTCTCCTTCCAGCTGTTCTTCATCTTTGCACTCTTTTCCTGGATGCTCCAGGCATTGAGAGGCCATCTGTCTGAAATGTCCAGCCCAACCGCTTTGATGCCCACCAGTTGGCTGGCACTGATGGTCAAGTCCTCATAAACCTGCACAGAAATTACACCCCACTGCAGGGTGGGTGAGGCTGAGAGCTGCTTTGTCCCACAGGAAACTGGAGTCTCCAGTCAACAATTGCCATGGGCCTGACTCCCCATGTGGCCACCTGGGCTGTGGTCACAGCTCCTCTTTTTTTTTTTTTTTTTTTTTTTTTTCCATTTTAAGAGAGACGGTTAGAGTAAAAGAGATAGAATCAATTTTATTTAGTTTTTCATCTGGTTTTTGTTTCTCTTTCTCCAAAACTTAGAGAAACAATGTGGTATATGTGTGCTGGGGTTCAAACCCTGGTCCTTGTGCATGCCAGTCAAGTGCTTTAACCACTGAGCCACTGCTCCAGCCTCCACAGCTCCTTTTGAAAAGGAACTGACTGCACAGACGGTAGGGGCCGAAGTCTCCTGGGATTAGGAAACTTCATAGTTTTCTCTCATTTATTTTCTTCTTTCCAGCCCTTCCCAATAGACAGGCTAAAATCTCCACCTCTTGGCAGGAGGTGAGAAAGTCGCCAAGCTTGGATTTATGGGTAAACCATGGGCCTAGGGGCTCCCTAGCTCCGTGTCATCTTCTCACAGGAGCCCCAGATTTCTTCATGCAGCAGCTGGCACCTGATTTCAGTAGGAGGACGGGGCAGGCTGGCCTGTAGCCAGTTTTTCCCAATGCGCCGAAATGTGCTTTGTGATTCTGGAAGCTTCAGTTGGTCTGCAATTACAAGTAGCCCTTATTAAAAATTGGTGCAGCCTCCCACATCAAACAAAATTAATCAGTAACAAGCTGTAATGGTATTAGGTCACTTCCCAGCGTGGTAAGTCAGGGCAGCCCTATCCGATTGGCCGATGTGAGGCCTCAGGAATTCTCCTGCATTTATCTGTGTGCCCCGAGCTTTGCTTAAGATGTTTGTCTTTGCTTGAATTGCATGTGGGGTATTGTCTAACTGAATACATTCCGACTGACCTGGCGGGTGTGTCTTTTGGGGCACACACCCAGAGTCGGCCATCTGGCTCTGACCAAGAAACGTGAGGCAGTCCTTAGCTCCATTGGAGGGAGGCCCAGCAACCTGCAGCACCCTCCTCTACTAGCAGGGATGTGGACAGCCTTCCTGCACCCAGCCTGCCCTCTGGGCACATTCTCCAAAGGTGACATCGAGCACCACATGAAGCTTATCCTCTCTGATCCTCACAAGCACTCCTTTGTCCTCAGCCCAGCCTGGCCTGCAGGGCCTGCATCCTCAACCCTATTGACCCCAAACCTGCCCTCCACTCTGGTCCCCTGGACCTGAGCTGGCATAACAGTGCTGCCTGAACAAGGCCTCTCGTAGACAGTTTGGGAATGGTGGGCCATTGTACCCTGCAAAGGACTTGGTGGTGGGCTTGTAATGATGGCAGAAGCAATGTGCAGGGTGGGGCCTCTGGGCGTTGCTCTGACTGTACTCTAGCATAGGCTCTTGCAGACACAGGTACCCGGGGACATCATGCTGCCAGGAAGCCCACACTGGCCCATACAGAGAAGCTGTGGATAGAAGCCTACAAAGGCTCTGTGTGGGCATTAGTCCTGGAGGAAGGGACCAGAGATGACATGTGTCACTGTTGCTCGGAGCCATGCATGGTTTGCAGAGCTTCATCACTGGCCTTAGATAAGGGGTGCAGAAGGCTTTGGTGGGTCCCTGGGTGCAGGTTCTTGCTGCCCAGAGCCCTATCTCATTGTATCCTCTTCCCTGTTCTTCATTAAATGCCCAGTGCTTAGCACTCTGCTGGGCACATGCTGCGCTCCAGAGTATGCCCACAGGTCAAATGCCTGAGTGAATGGGTGACAGTTGGCACCATTTCATCCACACCCAAGGCAAAATGTTCAGGGAATAAGCCCCACAATGGACAAGGACTGTCTGGCCACAACCTGGAATCCAGAGGACAGGAGCCCCCCCCGCTTGACTTGAGGGGCCTCTGTCCCATCCACACCTGGAATATCCAGTGCAGAAGCAAGAGAGAGGCCACCCATGGTCAGGACATGACAGGCAGCATCCCTTGTGCTTCTCATTCACCTTAGGAAAGAGAGGGCTGGGTCTGAGCCAGAGGCCAGCTGGGTCAGCATGGTGGAACACATATGTGCGCACACATACACATTGGCATTGGACAGGGTGGGTAGGGGACACATACTGACAGTGCTGGATGGTCCAGGCCAGGATTTGTGCTTGGATGGGGACAAAGCTACTGTTTGGCTGTTGCCTTGCTGTGTGGACAAGAGTGGTTCTGACATAGTTTTTGTCTTTCCATGTCTTATATCACATAAACACACACACATGCACATTTGCACATCCATCTATATATGATGACACAGGTTCATGTCCTTCATGTATACACACACACACACACACAGGGAAAAACACAGTCATGCTAACATTTCAACACTGGTCTATTTCTCCTCAGTTGTTGTTTTGTATAACGTGAGGTCATCAATGTCATGAAATATTCTAAATGATTTTGGAGAGCCTTCTGGAATTCTGTAGCATGGACGTTTGTACCTTATTTGCCCAATCCCCTATTCCTGAACAACAGACTCTTGCTCATTGCTATGTTCAACTTTGCCTGTAAGGGTTCCCTGTAGCAGAGTCCACTTGGGGGCTTCTGGGCTTAAGGGTCCTGGTCAGCATCCTACAGGTGTGAGTCCCACAGCTTTTGGTAAGCATAGTCATGCCATCTCCAGGGGCGTGGGGCATGCTTCTCATTGCAACTTCTCTTACACTACCATCAAAAGAAATCCTTACCACTTTGCTAGACAAAGTGGTTTTGTTTTTTTTTTTTTAAGAAAGGGACAGTGAGACAGAGAGAGAAAGCGAGAAATAATTTAATTTTTCATGTGCCTATGTGGCCCTTGTTGCTCTGAGACTTTGCTGTGTATGTGGTGCTGGGGTTTGAACTTGGGCACTAGCGCCTGCAAGGCAAGCGCCGTAACCGCTGAGCCACTGCTCTAGCTCCGACAAAGTGTTTTTTCAGCAGTAGAAAAAGCACATCTTTTTTCTATGTGTTTGTTGTATATTTCTTTTGGCAATTGCTAGTTCATGTCCGTTGCCTGTGTTCGTGCTGGGGAGCGACCCCCCTTTCAATGCATCCTGCTGCTTGCTTGGAAGGCCTGGCACTGAGCACTTCTGCCTGTACGTACCCGTAACCTAGTACATACCTGTCACCCAGAGTCACCCACAATCAACCTCTGATACATGTTCTTCTGTCTGGTTTTTTTTTTTTTTTTTCAGATTTTGAGTAACTAATAACAAAGCCTACTCTCCTATCCACAACCCTGCACCACTCCTAGAGGCACCTTCATTCAAAAATATCCTGAATGTTCTGTAGGTGCTTAGCAAACATTTGCCATCTGTTCAGTTGACTTAGACTCTCTAGTAGTCCTGGTCTTAGTTACCAAACTTAGAGAAATTGAAGGGCAAATTTTTGCAGCATTGAAATTGGCAAATCTGTAGGAATAAACAGAGCAAGAAATATGTAGAATACTTAAATACTTAAAAAAAAATACTAAGACTCTACAAGCCAAAGTTAAAAGTCAACAGACTGAGAAAGGACACTAAGAACTGCAGCAGAGAGGTAGCTTCCCAGCACAGGAAAAGGAAGAGTGCCACCAGGACCAGGTGATGAAGACCAGGAACCCATGGATACATAGAAGGGATATCAATTTACAGAGATTTAAAATCAACACATTTGCATTTAACATTAGTTAATTAACAGCTGATTAGCAGAAACAGAGCTGCCCAATCACACGCATAACAAGAGGTACGAACACAAATGCAGAACCCTTTTTATTATCTCAGATCCACAAAGAGCGAAAGGAAGGACAGCTTTCAACAGGGCAAACCTGTGGGTGAACGGAGCTGCCCACAGCTGACGGGAGTTCATTAGTGCAACATTTATGGTCAGCGAATTGACAATATCAATAAAAAAAAAAATGCATATGCCCTTTGCCCAGCAACGTAGGTACTGCTGCACACAGGCAAAGTAGCCCATGTACATCATAAGGTCATTCTCTACAGTGTTATTTATAATGACCTAACAGTGCATTAATACATAATTGCTAAATAAATAATGATAATCATAATAGATCCATAAATGAAAGTTAATTCTTGTAAAGAATGAAGATCTGTTTTTGGCCCTGATCAACCATGTTTGAAAAAACAATGACATCTTTTTGAATGTATGCAAGAACCATCCAGGCCCAGAGCAGGAAACACAGGGGCCAGCCAGTCCTCCCACCCTCAGAAGCGCTGCATAAGCCTGATTGGCAGGGCAGAGCTGCTGGAGGCCGAGCAGAGAGGCCCAGAGGAGCTTTAACACTGCATAGAACAGGAGGACAAAGATCGGAGCACAGGGCTACTCCTGCAGCCAGGGTGTGGGGACTTGTCCCAGGGGACAGGAAAGAACCTCAAATCTTGGCACTGCTTATATATGGGCACAATGCAGGGGGTCCAGGGAGACTGCAGAGACTGCTAAGAATCTAAACAGAAGTACACAGTGCCGAGAGAGGGTGACCGGGGCTCAGGGCCTATTTTCCTTCTGAAAAGTGCTGGGGAAACACCCAAAGCTGTCGAGGGGCAGCTCCCCACTCTCTAGACTTAAATCCAAGAAATTATAGTCTTTGCCTTGAAGTTGACCCAACCCCTTTCCCCTCACACTTGCTCCTCCTGCTGCCCACTCGGGGCCTGGAGCCCCCTCCTTCCAGACCATTAGGTGAGGACCTGGGTTCAGCCTGGACTCTCCCTGTCTCCTGCCCCATGTCAACCTGTCTGAAATTCTCTTGACTACATCTTCAAAACAAGCCAAGAATCTGACCTTTCTTTCCAGCCTCGGCACTTGCCCCTGGTCCAAGTGCTGAATCCCGATGTGCTGTTACAACAGGTCCAGCTATGTGTCCTTGCCTGCTCAAGTCAAAGTCACTTGTGTCAGCACCCAAAGCAAAAGTACCAGCCTCAGAGTGGCCCACATACCCTCTGTGTCCTCCACCCCAACTTTCTCTTTAATAAAACTGTAATTTTAGAGTACTTTTAAGTCTCAGAACAATTTTGAAAACAGCACAGTTCCAGGATCCCCACACCTGTTTCCCTGCATGTAGATTTGTCACAATTAACGATCTAATGTTGACACACTGGCACGGTACATTATTTGGATTTTATTAGTTTATCTGTAGGGCGCCTTGCTATTTCTACACCTGCTTGGAATTTTAAGCCATGTGACATGTATTACCTGTTAATTAGGTTATCTAACTTTTTATTTATTTATTTTGGCATTGGAGATTGAACCCAGGGGTACTCTACCACTGAGCTACATCCCAAGTCTTTTTAGTTTTCATTTTGAGACAGGGCCTTGCTAAGTTGCCCCGTCTAGCCTTGAACTTGGGAACCTCCTGCCTCAGTCTCTGATTTACTGGGATTACAGGTGTACACCACCATACCACACTAAATTATCTAATTTTTTTTAAAGAGAGAGGGACAGTGAGAGAGACAGAGAAAGAGAGAAACAACTTTATTTAGTTTTTCACATGGCCTTTGTTGCTCCAACACTTAGTTGAGTACATGGTGCTGGGGTTTGAACCCGGGTCCTTGTGCTTGCCAGGCAAGCGTGGAAACCACTGAGCCACCGCTCCAGCCCCAAATTATCTAATTTTTAAAAGCATGTTCCAATTCCACACTGGCCAAGGGGTGGCCTTGAACAAGTGACACAGGTTCCAGACCCTAGCTCCCCGCTGAGACACCTCAAGCATAAAGTCCAAGGCAGGTCAAGGTGTTGCACGTATATATCTCAGAGCCAGGGGTTCCCTTGGGAGCAGTGTGGATGGGAACTATGCTGCAGTCCGTCCAAACCTGGCCTGGGCAGAGCCCTCGACTGTCCTATTCATGATCTTCCAGCAGATGCAGGGGACAATGTTCAGGGCAGAAGCTCCAAGACACAGTGACGATTTTTCCCCCCACGCTAGTTCTGGTGGTGGAGGACTGATGACTGATGACTTCTAATGACAAATCCTGTCCCAGCATGCATGGTCCTTTCCCAGGGGAAACGCTATCCTGAGTATGAAATCAGCCATTCCGGGGGCCTGAAGTCACTGCTGGGGCTGGGGGATGGCTGGGCACTAGCTCAGTCTGTACACTGACTGCATCAACATCAGGTCCCAGGGATAGTGCAGCCCACAGCCCAGGAGTAGGGACATGAACCCAGGTTCTGCAGGAGCATGGTGCTGGACCTGCTCAGACCAAGCCATTGCCCGGAAAGAGTGACCTGAGGCACTAGAAGAGGCTGAGGCCCAGGAGGTACCTTCTTTCATTTCCACCTGGCTCCAGCTGTGCACCTGCAGGCCAGCATCTGCCAGCAGGGGGCGCCTTTCTCTAATTCTCCCAAAGGTGCCTCAGCACACCTTTAGGACTCCCAGGCAGATTCGCTGAGTGTGAACTGCCTGCCTCCACACATTTCTGCAGCAGGGGACCCACCCAAGACAGCAGGAGGCAGCCCTGTAGTCCCAACTCCCTGCAGCAGTCTCTAATGTCCATCCTTGCCTTGGGCCTCCGACCCCCAGGGTCTCTGATGAGGAGTCCCCCAGGGATGCTGGGCCACACTGCAGGTGGAGCAGGACTCAGTCCCAGGTGCCAGGGCCACATGGGTGTGTGTGGGCCTGCCCCTCCCAAGGGTGGGGCTGGTGGGTGGGGCCCTGCTGAGGACACTGTCCCAGGGCTGCACCACAGGGCCCTGGCCACCCCTCCCGCCACCACTGCCCTCTGAAAGGCCTTTCATCCCCATGCCACTGGCCGCATCAAAGAATGTCTATGGAAAGTCTTATTTTTCCCCAACCAGAAAAGTTCAGGCTCGGAGCACAAACATTCGGCTCATTATTTAGAAATAACAAGTCCTCAGGGCCCTGGTATCAGATCAAAGCTCAGAAATTAAACTCTCCAGAAAAGGAGGCGGCCGCGATCAGCAGATTTGTGTTTGCTTATTTTTTTTCATTCGGCAGCTAAAAAAAGGGCCTTGAAATCTGCCTAGCGGTTTGGAAGTCTGGCCCGGGGTTTGCGAGCAGGGAGGAGACAGCACGCTCCGGAGGGTTCTGGGCGTGGAAGCTGAAAATATTTGGTTGACATGACAATGGAGACAGTTTGGCAGTTTATCAACACCGGCCTCCGGGAAAATCCTCCCCAACTCTGCGTGCCCTAGCTCTGTTCTCTCTCTCACTCTCTTTCTCCCTCTTTCTCTCTCTTTCTCTCTCTCTCTCTCTCTCTCACACACACACACACACACACACGCACGCACATGCATGCATGCACACACAAGGGGCTGTGCATAGGTGCCCACCCACACAGCAGTTCATGCCCACAAGGCATGCACACTGCAGGATCCACATGTGTGCACATAGGGTTGCAGTGACCAGATTGCACATACATGTACACACACACACAAATGCACTCTTATGCACACATGGGTTCAGAGCAATCAATGGAGGAGGAATCAAAAGTGTGGCTCTTTGTTGCACAAAGGGAAGGGGAGCCAGGAATCAGGTGGGTGGCCTGAAGTGGGTCACACAGCCAGAAGACAATACAGTAGACCCTCCCGACCCCAGACTCGGGCAGGCTCTCTCTCATTGGGAACACCAACTCTAGATGTCCTACCACTGGGAGGCTCCCAGAGCCCCATTGCTTTCCACCACTGGCAGTCAAAGGAATGACAGCCACAGGTGTAGGGCAAAGATTGCCACTGTCCCCTGGGGTATCCCCACTGTGACTGCTACTGTGCTTACTAGCTGGGCTATGTGGGGTTCTGGGTGGGTGCTCTTGCAGACAAGAATGTCTAAGGGAAGAAAGAATACACTGTGTGAGGCACACAGAGAGGTGGGCCACACCACCAATGTCCCCACATGCCTACCCTGCACCCCCATGCCCCACACCCCCTATTATCCTTTATGTCCTGACTGCCACTCTTTTGGGAAGTGCTTCATATCCCCCAATCTGTCTCCCCCATTTCCCCAGCTGCCACCCTTGTCCTGGGCTCCCTACACACCCATCCCTGTGCGCCCATGTTCATTCCCCTGTACTCTCTATTCCTGGAGCCCCATACCCCAGGCTCCCAGGCACCCAGCAGTGCCCCACACCTCCACCCCCAACTCCCCAAGCCCACAGGCCCCTACCACATCCCTATTCTGGACCCCCATGACCTCCAGGTTCCTAGTGGTGCCCCACATTCCCACCTCTAGTCCCCACACCCACACCTCTACCCTAGTGCTCCATGTTTGCATCCCCACACCCAGCTCCCAACCCAAGGAGATCTGAGAGGCCCAGGAGGCCAGGGGCTGGATGGTATCATTGAGAGCTGAATCAAATTCACCCTGACACCTGCTCCGGCTCCCAACTTGCCAGCCTCAGAGCCCATAAACCCCTACCTCTTGAGGAAGTTTGAACTGGATTTTCTCTTAAATTCCACCAAAGGAAGCAGGAATGGCTGACCCATGGGTCTGTTCATCCCAAGAAAGGCCTCAGCCTTCTCAGGCTAGCAGAGACAGAGATGTTCAAGCAAAGTGCCTGGCCACAGGCTCTGAGCTGCCCCTCTTCTATGTTGCCCCTGCCCAGGCTCCCTGGGCTCTGGACATAGTCCTGTCTGCAGGCCTGGCTCCCACTTACAGACTGGCCTGTGTATAGGGTCTGGTCAGATCCTCCAGGGAACTCTCCCATCTGAGATCCTTAACCACATCAGCAAAGCCCTTGTTTGCCATAGAAGGTACTATGTCAGGGACTATGGACATCTTTTCCTCTGGGGCTCATTCTGCATACCACTTGTGCATATTCCTGTAAACATGGTGTGTGTGTAGGCACACAGGTACATGGTGCATACCTGTCCCTTGTTCACCTGTATGTGCATGCAAACAGATGTGCTGGTGTAGTCGGTTTCCCCCAAAAGCAGAGCCTCAGACCAGGACTTGGGCTCGAGAAATTTATTTTAGAGGAGATCTCAGGAATTGAGCCTGGGATGGAGAAACCAAGAGAAGGAGCTTCCCTGGTTCCAAAAGGGACCCTGAGAGGCCACAGAGAGAGTCAAAGAAGCCAGTGTTCATGGTGCAGCAGGTTGAGGTTGGCCCCTGATGCATGGGTGCCCCTGTATTTCTGAGGCACAGCCCCACAGGCTCAGAAGCTACCACTACCACTGTAGCTTGGACAAGTCTTGGGGGGGCACCTGGGCCAGACACAACAAAACATGCCCTGTGGATGCACAAGCACTGCCAGGCACACCTGAGCTCATCCAAGGACAGCTTCGCAGCCTACATGCCACTGGGTATGCACTGGGAACTCCTCGCCCTGTCCCTCTTGGGAACAGCTGATGTTAACCCCAGGAACCCTTACCAAAGAAAGGATTTGCTCTGACATTGGAGAGACCAATATCCCCTTAAAGTTCTCCCAGAAGAACAAGTAAGAGGGAAGAAATGGAAACAGCTGGAAATGCAGACGTGACTCTTTAAAAAAAAAAAAAAGTGATGAAAATAGTGTCCCAGACAAGTCTGTTTTCTAGGCAATGTTATTTTAAGTATTGTGTATTAATGGCATGAGAATTAGTGCAAATTAAGTAATTAGGCGCAGGCTGGCAGCTAGAGCCAGCAGGTGCTAATGGATGCCTGATCCGGGGTCCCTGTGCTTCCGGTTGCCCAAGGTTCACAACTACGAGGAGGGGGCTTGCTACTCACAGGGATTGTGGGGAGTAGATTGTGGCCAGTCTAGTCAGGCATTTCTGGGATGCCTGTGCCCTCTGACACAGGTCACAAGGACAGGACAGCCTAATTTGGATGTCACCACAACCAGGCTCCAGGGTGAGCCACAGGGCCCCTGAGATGCTAAGCCTGTCCAAACATCAACCTGGCTCTGAGCAGGTCTGTAGGGCCTGGATGCCCATAAGGCTCATGGCCCCACCCAGCAGCCCTCTCCTGTGGGGTTCATGTGTGCTGATGTGCCTGGCAGAGAGTGCACTCTGTGGCCCTTCACAGGTACCTGATGGAGAACAGAGCTGCTGAGAGGGCTGCTAGACCCTTTCACAAATGAGGAAACTGAGGCTCATGAAGTTAACTGTTTCCCTGGAACACAGAGCCTGGGAGGGAGAAATGGACGTTCACTTCTCCATGCTCTGCGAAGTCTGGGGAGGGCAGAGCTCACACAGGATGCCCAGGGACCCCTCCACATGCTGAGGCAGCAGAGAAGGACACACAGGCAGCTCAGGGCACTGCCTGAAGATGAAAGCAGGGGAAGCCCACACCTGCAAATCATACACCTGAGCCATAATGCCCAGGTCACCTCGTGTGACTGAGGCAAGCCCCTCCCTCTCACTGAGCCTCGGGTTCCTGCACTACAAAGCTGGTTGCAGATTGTCATGAGTCTTAACACCAAGACACCTTCATTACCAGGCCCTGGCCCTCTTTATCTCTACCCCTGAGCCTGGGGCTCATTTTCTCTCACCCAGTGAGTTTCCTAGAAATCCAGCTTTCAGTGGTGCCCACTCTCTGAGGAACACCTTCACACAATCCCTGGGACTTTTGGCCCTTGCGCCCCGTCCCAGATGGCAGAGGTTGGCTCCCCACCTACTGGCCTGCCCCTGCAACCACAGCCCAGGCCTAGCAGGTGCTCCAGCATCCACCACATGCTGCCCACACACAGGCCTCCTTCCCTGCACAGCCCCAGCCCCAGAGCCCTCCAGCTACATGAGAGGAACCATCTTCCCCAGCCAATCCTGGGAAATTTCCAGTCTGCTACAGTCTAGGACCCACAGGAGACATAGACAGAACTCTTAAACCTGGACTGTGGCTACCTGTCAATATCCTCTTCAGGCCTGAGCAGGAGATCCCAGCAATGGCCTCGTTTTGGATTTTCCCCAAGTTGAGCCTAAAGTGAGGGCATGGGCAGCACTGCTCTGGGAGGTGGCCTCAAGGTCGGCAAAGGTGACAATGCAGAGATGAGCAAATTCACCTGCAGGCAGTGAGGCCTCACCTTGCTGCTGACCCAAGGATCCCAATGCAACATACCTCCCATGGCACACAGAGGATGGAAAACTGGTGTCTGTCCTGGTCTACATCTGTCCTCAGGCAAGGTGGCGTTAATGACCTGGCACTTGGAAGCTGAGCAAGGTCAGTGGCACCAGAAAAAGCCATTATGCCAAGCAGCAGTGGGAGGCATGCAGAGAGGGGATGGAAGCTGCCCAGAGCAGCTACAAGTAAACCGAGGTGAGCCAGGACACCAGCAGCTTCGGACAAGCAACAAGTCCCATGGGCCATGGGAGTAGGGAGAAGAAGGCACCATCAGCCTTGCACCCAGTCCCTGGTATGGAGCCAGGACTTGGGGGTGGGGGGCACAGTACAAAAAGGTGGCAACAATACCCTCACAACTATCTGTGGAGCAGGATCTCCATGACATGCTCAGGGAAAGGGATCATGTGAAATTCCTAGAGACACAGTCCTAAATGGCTACAAATCGGGACCTTAAAGAAATGTATTCTTGTTAGGTGCTGTGGCGCACGCCTGTAATCCCAGTGGCTCAGGAGGCTGAGGCAGGAGGATGGCAAGTCCAAAGCCAGCCTCAGCAACTTTGCAAGGCCCTAAGCAACTTAGTGTAGATAGTGTAGATCCTGTCTCAAAATTTTAAAAAAGCCACACTCTGGGGATGCAGCTCAGTGATTAAGCGCCCCGGAGTTCAATCCTTAGTACAAAAAGAGAGAGAGAGGGGCTGGAGCGGCATGCACTAGTATGTGAATTCAAACCCCAGCAGCACTTACAAAACAATGATCTTGGAAGCAACAAAAGCCACATGAAAAATTAAATAAAATTGATTCTCATGGGGGGGGGGGGATGGAAGGAAGGGAGGGAAGGAGGAAGGGGAAAAGAAAGAAAAGAAGAAAAAAGCATATTCTCATGGTCCTGGAGGGTGAGGGTGAGGTTCTGGGACCTGGAACCTCCCAGTCTGTGAGGGGATCTGCTCCAGTCGCTCTCCAGTATCTGTTGTGACCAGCAGACCTTGATGTCCCTTGGCTTATAGACACAAATCCATCCCTGTGTGTTTATGTGGCCTTCTCTCTGTGTCTCTGTCTACTTCTGACACCTGCCGTTTGATTTAGGGCTGACTCTAAATCCAGGATGATCTCATCTCCAGGCTCTTAACTAATTACATCTGCAAAGACCCTATTTCCAAATAAGGTCACATTCTGAGCCTCTGGGTGGACATGACTAGGGGGATTACTACTCAACTCGGTATAGGGGCTTTCCAGAAAGGAAAGGCTTAGGAAGCAGGGTGGGGTGCCGCCAGCCCTGGGGAGTCCTGCCATAAAGAGACCTCTTGACATGTAACCTGAGGGGGCTGCCTCAGGCACACCCTGTGTGCCCCTTCCAGCCCCAGGTCATCCTTCCCATTGCCACCTCCAGCACCTGACACTCTTCAGAACAAACCACACATCCCTTAATATATCCCTGTTTCTGCCAGGGGCCTCCCACCCTCGCTTTCTATAGCCAGCTGCTTGTAGTGTGCCTGGGCTCAGCACCAGCAGGCCAGGGCTTGTGACAAATGCAGAGTCCTGGGCTCTGCCCCAGACTCCTATCACAGCTGAGCTTCTGCAAGACCCTCATGCAATTTCCACTTGTGCCCACACTTGGTGAGGCAAGTGGGAAACTGGTCCTCCGTTCCTTAATGTCTATCCTCATCTTCTTCATCTAGGTCAGAGCTGCCCAAGAAGTCAGGACTTAGCAGTGCCAGGTAACCATGGCACAGGGTCCCACTGGGGCCCTCAGAGCCCCAGAAATATTGGAGTCCAGTCTCTGGCTTCCCTGCTATTCTTGCTCACTCCAAGGACCCCAAAGATCTTTGACCCTCAAATGTGATTCTCAGAAACTCTGCCCACTAGGGCAGATGTCAGTAACTGTGTCTGGTCAGTGTTGCAAAGCAGGGGTGGCCAGCGTCTACCTGCAGCTGCACAGCACCCCTGAGCCCTGACCGCTTCCCCTCTTCTGTGCCTGGGCTCCTGGACTTCTCAGGCAGCTTGGCATGATGGCAGGTCCTATTCCCCTGGTACCCAGTGCCCTACCCCCCCAGCCCCTACCCTCTTGTTTACCAGTGGGGAGAACAGGCCTGGCGGGTGGGGTGCGAGTCTGTCCCTGGCCCCAGCTGTGGAGCAGCTGAGCTCATTGGAAACCCTGCGGTGGGCCTGAATGCGGCCCTTGTCTGTGCGCCCGGGTCAATAGCCTCCATGGCTGCCCAGCGTTTCTATTGACTCAAGATAAGTTCCGGGAGGCCGGAGAACAGTCACTGACCCGGTGTCTGCCGGCCAGGCCAGGCGGACCGGGACAGCTGAGCCTGGTGAATTCCCAGGCCAGGACCCAGCGGCCGGTGCTGCCAGCTCAGCAAACACCCTGGCGGCCGCACGCTTTGCTCTTATCCCTGGGCCCTGGAGCCTGCGATTGCACCTATCAGCCTCTCACATTGGTGCCAGTTTGTAAGACGGTCACACGTACCCCTGGCTCTGTGCAGAACAGGTGTTGAAGTGATGTCATATCTCATCAGAGATCACTCAGTCCTCCGACTTCCATCAATATTTACGTTCCCAGCTGCAGGGAGAATCTAATCAGACTTCCGGTGGCTCCTGCCCTGTTTCTGGCACTTTTGCTCCTGGCCGTGTGTTGATCACCAGGCCCTACTGAATTGGCATTTATCTTCCTGACAGGTGGGGCTGTGGGGCAGCTGAACAGGGAGTTGAGCCAGGGCTTCAGGGGAGAGGTCCCTGAGCAAGAGCAGTTGGG